>CANYLF012022699.1:0-10219 GCA_948193215.1 Bocquillonia castaneifolia
TTCTAGCTACCCATAACCAAATAACCAAATAGTTACAAATGATTGAAAAATAATTTTACAAGAGTTTGGCTATCAAAGAATTAATGGTCTTACATGAAGAACATATAAGATGGGTATTTATAGCCAAAATACCCAAAACTAGCTGTTAGAGACAACACCAAAAGTGTGTCTAACGGCTATAAACTTTTGCATTAAATGCACTGAAAATAGACAGGTCGCGGGCACGGGCGCGAGCTTCCAACGACTAGTTTTCTTAGAGACTCCCTTGAACACTGTGGGTGCTACATCTATAATCCAGGGTGTGAAATTGCTAGGCAGAAGATGCTTATGAGGAGCGGCTTGCTTGACTTGAGGAGCGCTTCTTCTTGATCAAACCGCAAGAGTGATGCAGTCAGCGCGTTGTAAAGAATACGCCTTTTGGTGTAGCTGCTAGATGGCCTTAATGAGGAGCGGCTCTTTGTTTGATCAAAATCCCCATGCGAAGAAACCTTTCTTGAGAGGGCGGCTTGATTGCTTTTAGAGCTGCTTCTTCTTTGATCAAACCGTAAGGTGATTTAGCGCTGTAATTGTGTATTGCCTTGATTTCATTTGAGGCGGCTCTCTCTCTGATTAAATCATGGGGGCAATTTAGTCATCGCGGGGGAGACATTGAACCTTTAGAAAGAGGCTCTCTGTTTCTCAAATCGCGGATGCGACTTGGTATGTCGCGGGCATGAATCTATGTGTGCACAGAAGCCTTCTAAGCTTCACCAAAAGGTTCGGGCGTGATTTCCTTTTCGCGGGCACGCTTTGTCGCTTGTCACGGGGGAGAACTCCTCATTTCAGGAGCGATATTTAGCCGCGGGCGGTGTTTACAGGAGTGCTGAAAAAATAGCTTGTTTGAAAACCTACACACTTGGGAACTTTGTTAGACAAAGATAAAGGGTTGTTAAACTCAAAATAAGATGGATTGATGCCACAAAAGCCAACATCTATTAAAACTGGATTTCCATAAGGCTTTTGACAATGTGTCCTGGCAATACAATATATCTGTTATGCGGAGGATGAATTTCTCTTAAAAATGGCTCAATTGGATGCTAAATTGTTGGAGAGGCTCTTGACAACTCCCGCAAGTGTACAGAATAATTGTAGTAATACTCGGAGTACGAGGTTGAATCCATAGGGACAAACGTGGAAATCTTTTGATTATGGGCACAATTGATAGAAAAGTAAAACGAAAACCCTTGAGTTTATTTTGAAATCGTTAAAACCAAATTAAACAATGAAGTTGTAAACAAGTAACTAAACTCAAAATAAACACAAATAGAATTAAGAATCAACTAATAAAACAAGCACTAGAGTTCATGATTCATCTAGAGGGAGCAAATCAATTAACAACACAAATTCATTTAAGCAAGACTTTCCGAAAGTGTTTTAACCCTCCCTTGAGGTAAAAAATGTATTTGATTCAACCAACTATGCTAATCTATCGATGCATGCTGATTAAACAATCAAATCTATTAAGCAAATCTCTAATTCAAGTTTAGGTCAATTTTCGTGTCCGTATTAACATCTAAACAAGCTCAATTTTCAATTCCAGTTTACAACAATCCATCGATTCAATCATAAATCCTAAAAAACATAAATCTAGGTGGCCAATCAAGAAATATGTTAATGAAGCACTTGAAAATTGAATTAAATGAATAGAATATGAAAAACTATATTAAAATAGAGATTCAAACATCGTTAATCGAATTACTCCCCTATTAGATTACATCCATCCCTCTAGTAGGGGATTTAGTTCATAAACATTGTAAAAACCAAATAACAATCCATAACAATCAATAACAAAACTAAAATAAATATAATAGATACAAACGAAGAAGAACTTAGTCTTAGGAAGAACAAACAAAGCTTGAATCTTCACAATTCTCTTGTAAATCCACCTTCGACCTTGAGAAAAGAATATTTCTAAGAGTTTTCTTTCTCTGATAACTTAAAACAAATGCGGCATAAAATCCTATTAAAGTCTAATAGAGTTATATATATAGTACATCTCAAAAACACCTAAAAAACCCTGAAAATACATAAAAATCCGTGTTTTCTCCAAGCTGGCTGGCTGGGGCATCGCTGCCGGCCAACCTCAGTAATTGGGGCCTTTTTTTGGCGGCTATCGGCCAGGTGCTGGCCAGCCCCAGAATTTTGGCTCGTTTTCTCTGATTTTCTGCCAGAACCAGCCAGGTGTAGGCCAGATGCTAGCCACGTACCGACTATGTGAAATTTCTGACGTTTCATGACTGTTTCAACTTCGAATTCACTCCCATTTGACTTCATATGATCCTAACATTGAAAAATAACAAAATATGAACAAATAAGTGTGAAATCTACTTAATTGGAGAAGAAATTGAACCTAAAACAAACAAATAAACAAGAATAACAATCGGTTATCAGCTCTCACACTTCTTTCATAGTCGATGGTTCCCCTACAGAATCTATTAACATTACAAAAGGAGTTAAACAAGGAGATCCCATGTCTCCATTTCTCTTTGTCATCACTGTAGAAGGACTCAAACAGATTCTTGATCAATCTCTTTCCCAAGGCTACATAAAGGGAATTAAGCTCTATGATAATTCCCCTCTATTAACAATTTTGTAGTTTGCTGATGATACACCATGCTTCTTGCCTACTGAGGAAGAAGTAGTTATTGCTTATGTGAGAGTCTTACGTTATTTTGAGCTTATTTCAGGTTTGACCCTTACCTTCGACAAGAGTTCTCTCATCGGTATTGGTGTTAATGAAGCATTCATAAATCGATGTGCTGATATTTTAAAATGTAAGACATCCACTCTCCCGATCAATTATCTTGGTGTTCCACTTTCTATGAAAAATCTGAGCATTAAAGATTGGGATCCTCTTTTATGTAAGTTTAATTCTAAACTTGCTTTGTGGAAAGGGTCTTGTCTTTCTTATGCTGAGAGGCTTGTTCTAGTGAAGTCTATGTTATGTAGTATGCCAATCTATCTTCAATCTCTTTTTAAAATGTCGATTTCTATCTCTAAGAAAATTGAAGCTTGCATGATAAATTTTCTTTAGAAAGGAGATCCAAAAGCAAAGTCATTCTATAAAATTTCTTGGGAAACTATTTGTTCTTCTTATGATTATGGTGGTTTGAATGTTTGCTCTCTTACTCTTAGAAATGTTAGCCTCTTTAAATGGATGTGGAAACTAAGAAAAGCTGATTCGAACTCTCCATGGAATTCAATTACTCACAATGTTACTAATATCAACTCTTGGAATGATTTGTTGAATGCTCGATCTTTATCTCCTATTTGGAATTGATGGATTTGCCCAAAGAGGAACCAGGCCCAGACAGGCCCAAAGTCCACTATAAAGATAAACAACCCTCTTTTCACTCTATAAATACCCTATGAAGCACAAGTTAAGGAAATCCTTCTCTTTCTCTCTCTCTCTCTCTCTCTGTCTCTCTCTATTTACTTTAAGTCACAGACTGACTTAAGCATCGAAGTGGCAAAAGGGACTCAAAGTCCCACTCCTTTGCTCACTTGATTGGTGCAGGTGCAAACCGTCCCGGCCTCCCAATCATGTCAGTCTCTTGGCTTCCAATCAGCTGTCTTGGCATCCCAGACTTCCAATTGTGTCGGCCTCTCAGTTGTGTCGACCTCCTAACCCCAGTTGTGTCAGCCTCCTAGTTGTGTTGGCCTCCTAGTCGTGCCAGCCTTAGTTGTGTCGACTTCCCTGTTGTGCCAGCCTCAGTTGTGTCGGCCTCCCAGTTGTGTTAGCAAGCATTATTTCTAGTTGTGTAATTATGTCAGCCTAGTTGTGCCAGCCTCCTGGCCTCCCAGTTGTGCCAACCTCCATGCCTCCCAGCCATTGCAACTTGTCCCAGCCGTCTTGGAGTACCATCTGAACCCCTAGACCTAAAGGAACTTTTTCAATCACTAACCAAGTCAAGCCCATGCTAGACCGACTCCATCATTTAGTTCCGCTGCCGGGAAACGACTTCTTTCCCTTTATTTTGTGAAGGATAGGTCAAGTATAGCTAATGGAATTCCTTTTAATAGTCTTAAAACCAAAATGATACCAATGACAAGCACTACAACACTGAAGAAGTCATCGCACACGAAGTAGTCACCTAGTAAAGAGAGAATAGTCACACATCCATAAGCCAGACGTCACCCAAAAGGAAGGGAGTAGTAGCCATGAGAAAGCAGTCACTCAAAGGGAGTAATTTAAAATATTCAATTAAATTTGTCTCCATCATTAAACTTAATTTTCAAGGTGGATGAGACTATGAGTCTCTCTAATAATAGTTTGCTATGCAGGAATACTTTGTTAAAAAATACACAAAGATAGTTGAGAATGAAGCTACAAAGCCAAAAGAAGGCCGCAATGCATAAAGATAAAGCTACAATTAAAGCCCCAAGAGATAAAGCTACAATTAAAGCCCCAAGAGATAAAGCTACAATGGAAGCTCCAAACAATAGTTCAAGCTTTAAAGACTGGGAATCCCACCCGACACAAGGCCAGTGAGTCTGAAATGGACAATAACTTCACCCCAAGAGGCCCAAAACCTCTCTATATCGGGAACCCCACCCGACTTAAAGGAATGCGTCTGGAATGACAATAACTTCACTCCTAAGAGGCTTAAAATCTCTCTATGACCGGGAACCCCATCCGGCACAAAGAAAAGTGTCTGGAATGACAATAACTTCACTCTGAGAGGGCTAAAACATCTTTATGACCGAGAACCCCACTCAGCATAAGCAAATGCGTCTGGAATGATAATAACTTCACTCCTAGAGGCTTGAAACCTCTCTATACTCGGCCATTAAGGCCTCCCATTCTTCTCGGCCAGTATGGCCTCCCATTCTCGTCGGCCATTATGGCCTCCCATTCTCGTCGGCCATTATGGCCTTCCAATCTTCTTAGCCTTAAGGCCTCCAAATCTTGTCAGCCATAAGGGCTCTCATTCTTGTCGGCCATCATGGCCTCCCAATCTTGTCGCCCTTAAGGCCTCCAAATTTTGTCAGCCTTAAAGGCTCCAAATCCTGTCGGCCATCATGGCCTCCAAATCCTGTCGGCCTTAAAGGCCTCAAATCCTGCCGACCTACATGGCCTTCAAATCTTCTTGGCCTTAAGGCCTCCAAATATTGTCAGCCATAAAAGCTCTAATTCTTGTCAGCCATCATGGCGTCCCATTCTTGTCGACCATCATGGCCTCCAAATCCTGTCGACCATCATGGCCTTCAATTCCTGTCGGCCATTATGGCCTTCTAATCTTATTGGCCTTAAAGCCTCCAAATCTTGTCAGCCATAAGGGCTCTAATTCTTGTCCCTATTCTTGTCAGCCATAAAGGCTCTAATTCTTGTCGGCCATCATGACCTCCCATTCCTATCAGCCTTAAGGCCTCCAAATCTTGTCCACCATTATGGCCTCCAAATCCTATCGGCCTTAAAGGCCTCAAATCCTGCCGGCCATCATGGCCTTCCAATCTTTTTGGCCTTAAGGCCTTCAAATCTTGTCAACCACAAAGGCTCTCATTCTTGTCAGCCTTAAGGCCTCCAAATCTTGTCAGCCTTAAAGGCTCCAATTCCTGTCGGCCATCATGGCCTCCCATTCTTGTCAGACATCATGGCCTCCCATTCTTGTTGGCCATTATGGCCATCAAATTCTTGTCAACCATCATAGCCTCCCAATCTTGTCAGCCTTAAAGGCTCCAAATCTTGTCAGCCATAAAGGCTCTAATTCTTGTCGGCCATTATGGCCCCCTAAAAAGGCCCTAAATCTTGTCGCTCTTAAGGCCTTCTTCAATCATGATCTTAAGGCTTCTATAGTTCTAGTCATAACATTAATAAGGTTCGTCAGTTGACATTCAATGCCACCATCCCGCACTTATCATAGACATAAATGTCTACCTGAACTGACACTCGCGGGGGGACTAATGATGGATCTGCCCAAAGAAGAACCAGGCCCAGACAGGCCCAAAGCCCAGTATAAAGGTAAACAGCCCTCTTTCCACTCTATAAACACTCCGTGAAGCACAAGGTCTGGGGATTCTTCTTTCTCTCTCTCTCTCTCTCTTATTCTTTATTTACTTTAAGTCACCGACTGACTTAAGCATCGGAGTGGCAAAAGAGACTCAAAGTCCCACTCCTTTGCCTACTTGATTAGTGCAGGTGCTAGCCGTCCCGGCCTCCAAGTCATGTTAGCCTCTCGGCTTCCAAGTAGCCGTCCTGGCATCCCGGACTTCCAATTGTGTCGGCCTCCCAACCGCAGTTGTGTCGGCCTCTCAGTTGTGTTGACCTCCTCACCCCAATTGTGTCAGCCTCCTAGTCGTGCCAGCCTCAGTTATGTTGGCCTCCCTGTTGTGCTAGCCGCAGTTGTGTCAGCTTCCTAGTTGTGTCAGCGTTCATTATTTTCAGTTGTGTCGGCCTCCTAGTTGTGCCAACCTCCGGACCTCCCAGTTGTGCCGGCCTCCCTGCCTCCCAGCCATTGCAACTTTTCCCAGCTGTCTTGGAGTCCCATTAGGACCCCCAGACCTAAAGGAACTCTTCCAATCACTAACCAAGTCCAGCCCATACTAGACTGACTCCATCAGGAATGGTATCAGAAAAGCTTGTCTCTCCAATGAACTCTACTAGAACTTTTTTTTGTCTCTAATATTAAGTTCAAGTTGGGAAATGGTCAAGAAAAAACTTTCTGGTCAGACTAATGGCTGGAAAATTCTCCACCTCTCATGTTTAGATTTCCAAATCTTTTCAACCAAGCTCAAGACCATCAAATTTTAGTAGCATCACCTTTTTCTTCCCTTTGTGCTCGCATGTTAGACCCGCATGGAAAAATTCCTTGCGTCCGTCTGCTAGAACTGACTTGCAATCTCTTTGTGATCTTTTAGCTGGAACCCGTTGCACCTCTTTGAGAGATAGCATTAGTTGGAGCTTAGACAAAAGCGATTCTTTCATAGTAGCCTCTTTTATCTCAGGTTTTCGAAGCATGGATTCCCCTACTAGAGATACAAGGCCTTTCAAGCTTTGCTGGATATCCTTATCTTTTCCAAAAATCAAATTTAATGTGTGGAATTCTCTTCATGGAAGACTACCAACTAAGGTTTTCCTCTCCAATCATCTTCAGATAAACTTAACCTTCTTCTGCATGTGTTTTATGTGGCCTAGATGAAACTCAAGAACACCTCTTGCTTCATTGTTCCTTTGCAAGAAGTATATGGGTTAATCTCTTCAAATGGCTTGGTATTAATTTCATTATTCCATCATCAACTTCAGGTTTTATGGTCCAATGGGTTTCTCTCTTTCAAGGGTGCTGCTCAAAAACGCTTTATTACTTCACTCTGGATGATTATTGTTTGGGAAATTTGGAAATGGAGAAATAAAAGGATTTTTGAAGGAGATATTAGACAAAAGGATATCTTACTTTCAAGCATTTCATTAGCTCTTTGCCTTGTTAAATGTGAACATAAATCCTTACCTCTCTCAGGTAATGATCTATTTATTTGTCCATTTTCTTTTCTTTCTCTGTAATTTTGACCTCTTTGGTCTTTGAATAAATTAACCACTTTCATAAAAATAAAAAAAATTAAACTCAATAATAAAATTAAAATTAACCCATATTATTAAATATAATTATATTAAGCCTATAATTCTATTTAATCTGTTAGAGTATATTAAGCCTATAACATGGCATATTTTTTTTATTTAATTTAAGTTCATCTTTCTTTGGAGCTTTATCATTACGTAAAACTCAAATATTTACATATTATGATTTTTTTTAATTTTTTAAAATTAATTTAATTAATAATAAAATATTATAAAATAAAAATAACATGTATTCAATAACTATGTTACCAATATACATACGATCAAACTTAATTTCTATAAATTTTAATTTTTATATATATTTTTCAGGGAATAATAATAGATAATTTAGTTTTGTAACATATTGGCACTAATCTAATACTCCATATTACTACGTAGCAAGTTGTTTATGCCTGGAAGAAAGATTTAGCCTGAGAGGACCAATTAATTACGGCCAAATGACAACGAAATCTTGTGTGCCCAAATAACTTGTACTTATGACCTAAATAGCTGCCTTGAAAACTTATCCAATAATTGAGTTTTGTATTTTCAGTCTATTTTCTCATCCAATGTGCATATGGATATGGCTCAGTAATTTAGAGTGCTACCTGCACCTTCCATATACCTTTTTTTTTTTTTTTAATAGCAATGTTATTTTTTTTTTCTTGTATTTCTTCTTGTCCTTTATAGTATAATAAGGAGCCATGTGTAGAGTACATAAAAAAGAAAGTCTAACCGTTAAAAAATGCATGACTTTTAACGGTTTTTATAATTTTATCAAATGTTTTTAATTTTAACAATTATATTTATGAACTTTTTAATTTTTATAATTCAATACACCGGTCAAAAATCTGGTGAAAAATATCTGACATGGCAATTACAATCTGACAATTTGAGCAATGTAAATGCCACGTCAAAATGCAACATTTTGACTTTTGACAAAAAAATCATGAATTTTGATTCTTTTTACAATTTTACGCATGAACTTCTAAATTTAACAAAACAATACATGCATTTTTAAAATAATTTTAACACATTAATTAGACAATATAAATATAAACTAAAAATTAAATATAAGTTAAATAAATTCTAAACTAATTAAAAAAATAGTTTGACAATTTTTTATATGATTAATATTTTAGTATTTTTAATTAGATATTTTTAAATATTAAATTTTATTTTCATATTAATTAATATATTTAATAAATTTTAAATCCAATGATATAAATTAATACATGAATTTTTTATTGACCGAAGTCCCAAAAATAAATGTTGTATAGAACTTATTTATATAAAATATGATTATGAAATCTAACAAATTTATTTTTATAAATCAATTGTTTCTTAAATTAATTTGTATATGAAAATTTATTTAATATTTTCATATTGTTTTTTACAATATAACTTTTCTTCTAAATTAAAATTTTTTCTCAACATTAATTAAAATGTTTTATTCAACTCAAAATTTTTATTTTTTTGAACTTATAATGACCAATCAGTGCTTCTAATTTTTTTAAAAAATTAATGTTATAATTTTGGGAGTTCTATAAATAATTCAATTTATGATTGAAAGTTTGGATACAAAGTGTTTGATTAATAAAATATTAAAAAATTAATACAAAAATGTATATAATTAAAAATATGAAAAAATTCATTACATATAATATTTTTATATAACTTTTTATGCTTTTAATCATATTTTTAAAATATTGTAAAATTTATATATTAATTTTGATTTTAAGATTTACATTTATTAATTGAATTTTATTAAAATGAATATATATATATATATATATATTAATTTACTAAAATTAAAAGTTCATGTATAAAATTGTAAAAAAATCAAAGTTCAAGATTTTTATTTTTTTTACAATTAGTCAAAACGTTGCGTTTTCACGTGGCACTTACATGGACTTAGTCACCGGATTTCGATTGCCACGTGAGCTATTTTTCACCGGATTTTTTTATTGGTGCATCGGATTGTAAAAATTAAAAAACTCAAGGATATAATTGTTAAAATTGAAAAGATTTGATAAAATTGTAAAAAAAATAAAGATCATACATTTTTTTTTACAATTGGGCCTAAAAAAATAGTCTGTCTCATAACTCTCATATTAATCAATTCAGTATCTATTAAATATCAACAAATTACGTTATCTTTTCCAACTAATCAATGTTTAGTAATTCAATTAAAAAAATTATGAGAAAAAAAACCTGATCTCGTTGGAAGGTTGATGTAGTTTATTGTTAAAGAAAATTGTATTTAATTCGTAAGATATGGAAAGTAAATTTGGTTTACCATCCAAGTAACAATCAATAATTAATATCAATGATCCAAATAAAAGACAAATCAACTAATAATTTGAATACTATTTTAACATGTTATCAGAATTAAATTTGAGTATATTCTATGAAGCTCTTAAATTATTGTAATTTTAGAACTAACACCGTTTTAAATTTAATTTAAATGATAAAAATTAATATTATAGCAAATTGGATGTTGTGAGTGCAGTCTTATATGCTCCTTTGATAAATACAGAATATATATTATTCACCTAATCCTTAAATAATTTCGGAGGGTCGACCAACTTAATAAAACCAATATGTACAAATAAGTGGCCAGTGGCG
>CANYLF012022975.1:0-12844 GCA_948193215.1 Bocquillonia castaneifolia
ATAATAAAAGGTACTTAAAATATTTAAACAGATATCATTAATACGATACTATTTGTACCCAAAATATTGGACCACAAAAGGACTAGACCTAGGTAGTGGATCTACAGGTCTGGTGGAAAGTCGTTGACGGAGCACCTAGTATAGAATGATATAGGCCTGTTAAGAAGTAAGGAAGGCCCAAGATAAAGTGATAGCAAAGGGAAAGCCGGATCCACAGTTCTGGAATTGGAAGCACTTCCAGTAGTCTGTGAGTCTCAGTATTAGCAGATGAGGAGTTCTAATGAAATTTGGTAGTTCGAGACATAGGGAAGGGTTGGTGTAGACCTAGAGGATTGTCTGAATTAAGACATAAGAGAATAATTCAAGAAACTACTACTAAAGTATTAAGAAAAGGCAGTTCTAGTGTTCCTATGATCTCATCTTTGGCAATAAGATTATAACCGACATTGGTAAATTAGAAGTAATGGAGGAGGTGGCTTAAAGGCATGATCTAGTAATGAAGATTCTAGAAAGTTGTACATGTAACAAGAGTGCTAAAAATAGGGAGACAATTAAATTTGATCTGTTAAGCTAGTACTGGTAAAATTAGGAGTGAAATCGGCAGTTAAAAGCCATAATTGAAAGACCGAAAAGAAAGGAATGAAGTATACACAGGATTAGTGGAAGTAATGGGCAGAATCAACACTCATGTGGTGGACATAAGACATGGAAGTGGACACCGAAGAAAAAGGAGCGAGGTAGTGGTGGTAACGGCTAAATTTCTAGCCGTTTCCACTACAAAACCGCCCTGTGAAGCAGCAAAGTGTAAGAAGGCTATAAATAGCAGAAAGGAGGAGGATGAAAGGGACTGAGCAATCAACACAACACATCGCCCAAATAGCAAATCTTAACTTAGTCGAATTCATTCTTAGCCAATCCTAGCTTGATCTTTAACTTAATCTTTAAACTTTACCTTTCCAATTTATCATTTTACCTTTGTTGTATTCCGCTTTCAGTTTATTTTAATTCCATAAACAAGTTATTATGCTTAATTTCTATTTTCCTTTCATCTCAATACCATTTACATTTCAATTTTTAGCCTAGCTTTTAATTAATTGTTTCGATCAGTTTACAGTACACTAGTTCACCATTACAATCACCAGTTCTTCATAGTATTCATTTACAATTTACCAGACCAACAATCTTTTTGGCACGTCTAGTGGGACACACTGAAATGCCACCAAAAATATGAAGTGGAAAAGAGAATGTCATGGCAACCCACGATGTTGAAACCGCTCTTGCAGCAGTAGGACATGAAAGAATGGTCCCTCATCTAGTAGGTCCTTTGAGCAAATGTTTTCCATTAATAATTTATATGCAGGGACTAGTGCTCATGCTGGGAGGCAAACCTCAGAATATCAGACAACATTTCCAGAGAAGATTTTAAAGTTTTTGCAGGTATTATCACTGAAGGAATACATGAGTCCTTTCGAGCCGTGCAATTGTCACTCAATGAGGCCACCTGTATGATGATAGCCAGGGGCTTAGGAGATAGACTATCTGAGACAAAGGAGGTAAGCTAATCATCTGTTGGGATTAGTTCTCCTCCAAGTTAAGGAAATGTAACCCCCACCAGACTTATTCCCTAGGACTCCAGGGGGCAAGACACTTCTCCAGTGCCTCTGCCAGCCTCGACAGGGTTAGAACCACCCAAGGTTCTATCGGTGGTACACCAGTTATGGAGGACCGATATGTTATCCCTCTCAAGAGAGATAACCACCTTGTTCCAAGGGAGGGGAACATCCATGGGAGTGTTCCCACCCATGCATCTGGCTCACAAGGGACACACACCCCCTAGACCCACCGGGGTGGATCAAGTAACCAATAGACTGGCAGCCTCCCATTGAGACGAGCCTCTCAAATGTTTGTTAACTTTGGATCATCTCTCAACCCGCCAATACAAGGAAAAATTCCAGTCTAATATCATCAATAACCACATGATCATTTTTAGGCTCAAGGGCGTAGGAACCAGTATTACTTTCCTCCCCCTCCACCACCTAGGGTGCAAGTGGATATGGAGACACTAAGAGATGTTATTCAAAAGTTGTACGGGCTAGGCCTAAGACAAGTAGGCTGACCTGAGTTTCACAAACCTTACCCTGAGTACATTGACAAGGAAAACCCCTATCCTAGGGGATGTAGGACCTAAATTTCACATTGTTTTTCAAGGGAGGATTGCTTCTCAACCATGGAGCATATCACCAGGTTCACAATTCAATGCAGTGAACTGGCCAATATGGAGAATTTTGCCTACCTCAAACTTCACCTGTTTCCAAAATCCTTGACAGGTCCAACTTTTTCATGGTATGCATCATTGCCAAGGAATTCAATTTTCACATAGGCTGACATGGAAAGTTAATTTCACACCCAGTTCTTTAGAGCTCAACTTGAGGTCTGCATAGCAGAGCTTTCCAGGGGACCTAGAAACCTGGTGAGAATGCTGATGCCTACATTAGCAGGTTTGAGAAGATGAGGAGTCGGTGCTAGATTATGCTACCAGAGACTGGGTACGTGAAAATGGCCCAATGAGGGCTAGACATAGAGCTGTGAAAGAAGTTCCAAGGAATGGAGTTCAGGGACTTCTAGGTGGCTAAAGTTTCAGAGTACAAGGAACTATTAAGAGAAGAGAATCACAGGAGGAAATCATCCATGGGCACCTATTACCAAGAAGTTAATTTTGTAAAGGCAACTATAGCTAACATTACCACCACTAGTTCTTGTGCTTGTCCCATATTGGTTAAGAAGGTTCCTGAGGCATGGAAAAAGCTTATAGCCACCAGTGCAATGCCCCAACACACCTTTAATGTTTTCAAAACAGAGAAAATCTATGACTTCTTGGTGAAGGAAAACTTCATCACGTTCCTAGCTGATCATAAGTTACCTTCTCCCAAGGAAATGAAAGGGAAGAACTACTGTAGGTACCATAATACTTGGAACCATGCCATTGTGACCTGCTAGGCCTTTAGAAACATCATACATGACATGATAATTAAAAGGGTCCTAAAGTTTCCTGACAAGGAGACGATGTTGATTGATGAGGATCTATTCCCATCTTATGTAGTGGAAGTTCGTGCTACGGAACTGGCAGAGTCAGATCTCAGATTGGTCTTGGCAATTTAGGAGAAGCTGAAAGTGAAAGACAGAGAAATAGCACGACTTAAAGAGGAGGTCCACATATAGAGAACTAGTCATAAATACACTCCCAAGGTATGGATTTCTAAACTGACTGTAGTTGAGACTAATGTGGTGAATAATGTGGAGGGATCTAGAGAGGTCTAGAAAGGCCGGGGAGCATAGACTTAAGTATTGGCCAGATCAATACAAATAGGCTGAGACTAGGGAGAAAAAGACACGATGGAGCAGGGAACAACACAAACCACTAATTCACAGGTCACAACCCTATTTTGTGATGCCACTGCAAGCCCTCCGCCATATAAAGGCTAAAACCAGATCAGGCACCCAAAATTCCCTCAACCCCTTATCAAGACTCAGAAGAGAAGGCTTTAGAGGTAGAATTCCTACTAAAGAAGGCAACCCACAGAGAAAAATGAACAATGGGAAGAAGGACTATTGGGGGTGCCATCTGGGAAATTTGACTATAGGGTCAGGTACCCAAGGGGTCCACCAAGAGAAAGTAGTGGAGGAGAACCAAAACCTGATAATTGGGGGGGAGAGACTTTCCCAGACTCGCCACCACAAAGGCAAGTCACAAATAGTGTGGATTTCAATGACCCACAACTAGAAGAAGAGTTGAAGGAGGTGCAATCATGTAGGTCTAGTTCTAAATAGATCTCTAAGTTTAAAAAAAAAGCACTAGACAATGTCTCAGATTGCTTACACTAGAAAATTAAGAAGGGGCAGAGCCATACACTGATAGGTAAGGTTTCTATTTACATTCCCTATGCTACCTTAATTCTAACCTAGCCTGAAAATTTCTAAGGGCCCATAAAAATCTGGAGCAATGCAGACTCCAAAGAGAAAAGATCGGTAGAAGATGATTTGGGGCAGGTCCTTAGTCAAGTGACCATTCATACTACCAGCAGAACCGATGATGAAGCTCATCAAGCCCTTGTATATTAAGGCTCACCTGAATGGCAGATCTACTTCTCGGGTACTGGTGGATAATGGGTCAGCTGTTAATATAATGCCGGTGAGAATGCTAGTAGAACTAGGAAAAATGATGGAGGACTTAATCTCTACAGAGGTGTCATTCTCAGCATTCACAGAAGAATTGATAAAAAAATAGGAACTCTGCTAGTGGAACTAACTGTGGGGACCCAGACTTCATGGGCTGCGTTCTTTATGATAAATTCTTTAGCCAACTACCAAGCCCTGTTAGGAAGGGACTGGATTCACACTAACTGGTGTGTACCATCCTCATTACACCAATTCTTGTTGTTCTGAAAGGGGAATGATGTGGAAATTGTGTGGGTCGATAAAAAGTCATTTCATGCTACTTCCAATGTAGTAGAATCTCATTACTACGATAAAAACATGGGATCCATATAGTTTCAAGGAGGTCCAAGTCAGGCTACCCAAAGAAGGTTCACATTGAGGAGGTTCAAGAAGAAGAAGAGCAGATTGGAGGCATACCAAGATGAGGTTATGATGGAGGATCTAGAGCCAGCCCCACCCAAATTGGAAGATTCAATTATTGGCCAACAAACACCTGATGTTTTAGAGGAACTGAACCTGAGGATCGAAGAAAACCCATATATGATATATATTAGTGGGCAGTAGGAGGAACCACTAAAGGGAATGTTGATTTCTCTTTTAAAAGAGAACAAAGACTGTTTTGCATGGAACTACACAGAGATGCTAGGTCTGAGCCAAAAGTTGGTAGAACACAAGCTACCTATTAAGCTTGAGTTTAAGCCATACCGCCAGCCACCACGTCGTATGTCCAAGGAAGTGGAGCTCAAGGTCTAGGAGGAAATTGAGAAGTTATGCACGGCTAGATTCATCAGACTTGCCAAGTTTGCAAATTGGCTCGCCAATATAGTTCTAGGGGTGAAGAAAAATGGGAAGCTGAGGGTGTGTGTGGATTTTAAGGACCTTAATGAAGTTACACGTAAGGATATGTATGCCATGCCCATAGTGGATACATTGATAGACTCAGTGGTGAACCATGCTTTGTTGTCTTTCATGGACTGCTTCTCAGGGTATAACCATATATATATTACCGAGGAAGATATCCCCAAGACTGCCTTTAGATGTCCTAGATATATTGGGACTTTTGATGGGTGGTCATGCCATTTGGACTACGTAATGTTGGGGCTACTTACCAGAGGGCCATGAATTCAATTTTCCATGAACTATTAGACAAGACTATGGAGGTCTGCATTGATGATATTATAGTTAAGTTCAAATTGGCCAGAGAATACTTGGATGATTGAAACTCTACAAATCTGCTGCGGAAGAATCAATTGGATGCCTACTGGTTCAACAAAATGGAGTAGGTCATGAGCAAGCAATGTACTACTTGAGTAGAGCACTTATGCCTATAGAGACCAGGTATAACCCTTATTAATAAATTATGCCTTGCCCTGTATTTTGCTTGTACTAAGTTGATCAATTATTTATTTGGGAATAGGGTCTATATAGTTTCACAAATCAATTTAATGAAATGTATGTTAAACAAGCCAGATCTCTATGGTAATATCGATAAATGATTACAAAGTCTGTCAAATTTTTATTTAATATATTCTCCCCAGAAGTCTGACAAAGGTCAAGCATTGGCTAACTTTTGTGTAGACCACCCATCAGTGTCCATAAGTTAAGTTAGGGAAAGAGAACTGCATGTGTATAGTACAGACGTTCAGCCTTGGGTCCTTAAATTTGATGTATCTAGTTTTGATAGATCTCTTGGAGTAGGCATAATTATCACCTCTCTTGGAACTAGAACTGCTTTGTCTTTCAATTTGGATTTTGAATGCACTAACAAATAGGCCAAATATGAGGCCTTGACTATTGCTCTAGAAATCTTGTAGGGCCTACGAGCAAAAAGAATAACAGTGATGGGAGATTACCAGCTAGTTCTTAAGCAGGTAATGGGGGAATACAAGTATTGTAGCCAATCTCTTGCCCTGTACTACACCATCGTGATCCAGCTGTTGGAAAGCTTTTTAGTAGTAGAATTTGTGCAAGTACTATGGCAGTTCAACTAAAAGGCTGACAAGTTATCTTAGATAGCCTCTAGTTTGAAAATGTCAGAGGAATTAACCCACCGGCTCCTTGTGTTCTAGAAACGATCTCATCCATCAATAGCGAAGAGAGGGATCCAGGTGGAGATGATGAATTGTGAGGCTCAGGTTCCCCAAGACTGGAGTTCTGACATTAAAAAAATACTTGGAGAACCCGACTAGAAATGGTGTCTTACAAGACTAAAATGCAGGTGATAAACTACACACTTTGGGATGAAGAGCTGTACATGTTGGATTCAACGGGTCTGCTGTTGAGGTGCTTAACATTTCCACAGGCTATGGACATTATAGAGCAGGTCCATAATGGAGTATATGGAGCTCACCAATCTGGGATAAAGATGAGGTGGATGATTAGGAAACATGGCCACTAATGCCCATCAATTTTGAAGGACTACATCGCTTTTGCTAAAGGATGCTAGGAATGTCAAAGATTCGGTGCCTTACAGAGGGTTCTAACTGCAAAACTATAGTCTATAATCAAGCCTTGGCCTTTTAGAGGATGGGCTATTGATTTGATTGGGAAGATCCATCCGGCCTTATCCAAGGGTCACAGTTTCCTCATAGTGGCTATTGTCTACTTCACCAATTGGGTAGTAGTAGCTCCAATGGCCAAGGTGGAGCAGAGAGATGTTATAGATTTTATCAAAAGGGAAATCATTTATCAGTTTGGTATTCCTCAATCCATAACCACTAATCAAGGCATTATGTTCACTGGACATAAAGTACAAGCCTTTACAGTAGTCAATGGGATCAAGTTGTTGAATTCCACCCCATACTATGTTCAGGCTAACAGGCAGGTCAAAGCATCCAACGAGATCATCATTGGTATTTTAGAGCAGATATTGGAGGACAACCCCAGAGAATGGCATAATGTCTTGGTAGAGACCTTGTGGGCCTATAGAACCTCTAAAAGGACTGCCACTGGAACTACCCCGAATGCTCTCATTTTTTAGCATGATGCTGTTTTGTCTTTAAAAATAGTAGTTTCATCCCTTAGAGTGGCATTACAGAATGCATGGGCTTACACCAGGCCAGTTCATAGTGTCCATATTTATTGAACTTGAAGACTTGGAAGACATGAGATTGCAGGCCTTAGATCACATGATACTATGGAAGAAAAGGGTGACCAAAGTTTATAACAAGAGGGTGAAGAAGAAAAGCTTTCAAGAAGGAGACTTAGTGTGGAAGGTGATTCTGCCCCCTTGAACTAAGGATAGAGAATATGGAAAAAGGTCACAAAACTGGGAAGGACCTTTTAAAATCCACTGGGTCTTGAATGGGAACTCCTACTGGCTATCTAGTTTAGAAGGGAAACCACATAAAAGGTTCATCGATGGCAAGTACTTGTAAAGGTATGTTGTCCCCAAGGACCTCAAGGTTCTAATAGTGATTTTGATGATACAAAATATTGTGTAATACTAATATGTTTGCTAAGTATTTTCCTAGGTGATGGATGCAATGCAAGCATATAAGAATTGATAATGAAGTAATGGAAAGTATATGAAGCTTGTAAGAGATGTCAAAGCTCCTAAGATGATGAAGTTCTTGAGTGTGATGGTGAAAAATGGTCATGAGCTTTGATGAGTGCTTATATACTTGGATAGGTTCAAGTGTTATCCTAAGAAAACACTTAGGTTAAGGGCTAGTTTAAGCTCGTGAGTGAGCATTAGCTTAGGCGGATAGGTTTAAGTGTGAAACTAATAAAAAAACTTGGGAAAAGGTGAGAGTTTGGAGTTTATGAGCTAAGGATGTGATTTGGAGAGTTTAGGAATGATTAAGGTTGATTGGAGAATCAAGCTCTGAAGAAAACCAAAGAAGCCAATGGTGGGACTGCACATTAAGTCTTTCTTTTTTATAGTAGCTTTTGGCACATATACAGAGATGGTATATGATCTTATCATATATGGATGGAAAGCTACGAATGTCTAGTTTCTAGATCAAAAACTAGAATTCCATTTAGAGCATTAGTTTGGGAGGTATGATTTTGTAAGTGAAATATGCTCAGCATTGAATGTAAAGAACTGTGCACATTAGTCAAGTTTGAAATGACACCAGAACTTATAGGGATATAATTTGGAGAAAAAAACTTTACAGAGTTGTATCTTTGGAAGTCTAGTTTCATATGGTTTTGAATCATATCAAAAGGAGTTTTAGATTGAGAGGTATGGCTATTGGAGTGAGAAGTGCTCGGAATATTGGAGCACCAAAATGTCTTTATTTTTTAGGGCATGAAGATTATGGAATGGGAAAACTTTTATTAGATACAAAGTTGTAGAGAAAGGCCAGAAGATTTCACCATAAACATATCAGAGAATTTGGAGTTCTCTACAAGAAGTTATGGCTGCTGCAAAATCACGATTGAGACCAAATTTCACTATCGTGATTTTAATTTCTAAAACCTGATTAGGCAACAGTCACGGGTGCAATTTTTGAAGTCGTGGGTACGATTTCAACTTTGATAGCCCCGACGGTCATATTTTGAAGTATCTGTTGGAAATTTGTATTTTCGACCACAACCTGCACTTTGCCCCCGTGATTTTCACTCTAATAGACGATAATACAGCTCTAAAAGTGGATTTTGATGGGAAAGTGTGACCAACGGTCTTATTTCTTTGCGAGCTTACAAATACCCATGAAAATGAGTATTTTAGGGTTAGAACATCCTACATAATGCTCCCATAATATCTTTCAAACATTGAATCAATTTCTTTGTAATCTTTATACATTTTGGTTATGTGTGGGTAGTTAGGATCTCATGGAAGCTTTCAATTGGGATTGATTGCTTTGGGCTTGAGTGATTAATTACCTTTGTACAAGTGTTAAGGTTGTGTGAGCTTGGGAAACACATGGATTTGGTTTTGGGATTAACCAGGTTGAAAATCCTTATTAAGGTTTGTTGTTAGCCTTGTAAACACTAAGTTATGAGTTAGCTTTGGAAAAACTCTCTTGTAAGGGTTTGAGAGTAAGCCATAGTAAAACTCTTGTAAAGGTTTGGTGTGAGCCTAGCAAACATTAAGTTGTGATTGAACTTGTGAAAACTCTCATTGTGTTATTCTTGGTGGTTAGTGGAACCTCAAAGTTTTTCTTTGAGAGAGTGGATGTAAGACATTGGTTGTCTGAACCACTATAAATCTTTTGTGTTCTTCTTTTCTTCCTGAATCCTTTATTTAAGTTTTTAAATTATTGATTTCGCACCAATTCACACCCCCCCCCCCCCCCCCCTTTTGGTATTTTCATGGTACCTCCCTGTTCTATAGGAGGTTCACAACATGCAGATGTAGGTAGGCCTGAGGGCCATTAATAGATTATAGTTCTAGTTAATATTTGTAATATATCTATGTTTTTTAGAATTATAATCTTGTAGGCCAAAAGGCCACATTAATAAAAAGTGTAGGCCTGATGGCCATTCTTGACAAATGCCATTTGCATTTTGGTTGAATACAGGTTGGAGAACCGATTGAAGTGCAAGTAAATATATATATAATAAAAATAAAAATGGATTCTAGAGGCAGACCAAGGAATCAAAGCCAAAGACCTGGTTACCTAAAAGGGGTTATATAGGAAGATTTTATGAACAACTTGACCAGTAAAACTGGAGGAAATGGTGGAAGATCTTATGAATAACTTTATCAACAAAGATTAACAAGTATGAGGATAAAAACAATACTTGACATGGCTAGTCCTATTGGTGTTGAAGATCCCGATCCAGCCTTCAGGTCTTTTATGTATGGATTTTTTATTCAATTTGGCTAGGTCGGTTCCTTGTTGTATAAGGTCTGCTAGTCCTTTTGATAGTGAAGATCATGATCCAATTTTCAAGTCTTTTGTGGTGATGTTTTGAGTAAGTTCTAGTCCTACCTAAACACCATGAATATTGAATCCTGATAAAAGATCAGCTCAAACCATGAAGAAAGGAATGCAGGGAACTAGTTTATACTAAATTCAAAACCAAAAGGCCATAACCATGGCTTATTCTAAAAACATAAACATTCAATAAACAAATCCTAGAGACCTGCATATAGGCCGAAAATGTTTAGAATAAATCCCCAAAGAAAATCAAGAGAAGAGTTTATCAAAATTAAAAGCACGGAGGTCTGCCCATTGAGTCATGAAAGTAACCTATTGTTCTCTAGCTTGCTTCCCTTCCTGTTTCCACTGTGCTAAGTCGTTTCTCTAGGAGACCAATTTATCTCCTATAATGTCTGTCTTTGCCTCCAAGGTCCTGCACTCAGTGGCCAATTAACGTACTTCTTGGCCTAAAGCCTCTTGTTATCCTTGTAACCGAGAAATTCATGCCTGCAGATCCTGGTTGGTGGCATGTTTTTCTTCAAACTTAGCTTTCAATTTATAAATCTTGGCCCCGACTGTTTTCAGATCCACTCTTTTGGCTTCATATTTTCCTCTTCATTACTAGGAAGCAACCAATTTGATAGCAGATCAAGTCTGAGCAGCTTTGCACTACCCCAGAGTGGTAAAGATCTGATCCACTTATGCATATAAGGCCTGGACTGGAGAATTAGGGAAAGCAATGCTCAGATAACCCAAGGAAGCCAGGAAAGCATTCTTCTACAGGTCGAACAAAGAGGGAAGCTCCTTAGACAAGGTCGGCTTTAATGAATCTACTACCCCTGTCAGCTCTTTGAAGTCAATAGTAGTAGGATAGGGGTGAGTATTTGGCTATAACCGAACCGAATCGAACATAAATTTTGTTCACCCCTCAATCCGAACCAAACCGAATAAGTAAAATTCAGTTTGGTTTTTAGTTATTTAGAATAAAATTTCAGTTTGGTTCGGTTATTTCGGTTTAAAATTCTAAAAATAGCAACTGAACTGAACTGAATTTAAAATTTCAGTTCGATTTTTGATTTAATTCAGTTTTTGCTCACCCTTATAGGAGGAGCAAACTCAGCGGTCACATGGGAAGTTTCCATGAAACCCAGATCATGTTTCAAGGTGACTTTAGAGGGGATAGATTCCCAGTTAAAAACATGAAAAGAACAATAAAGGGTTAGGGAAGGTGCTTAGAAGGAAGGGTTTTACAAAAACAAAGGAACATTGCCCCAGAATCAGTGCGGGAATGTTGAATTGAAGTGGTGACCACCAGATCCACTAAAATAGAAGTATTAATGGCGTGTTGGTAGGAATAACCAGCAATGTTGGATATAACTCTAGATAGATTGAGGTCAGCTACATCAGAATACCTTCATAGTAACATGAATAGATAAAGAAAAGAATAAATTAAGCAGAAGTTAGAATAGAAATAGAAGAAGTAGGCACGTGGAGCTTACCATGGCTACTTTCTTGGGAACTTTATGGGAGGTTGGTGGTGGCTACTTCTTCTTCCTCAATCTCCTCACTGTCCTCGGCCTCCTGCTCATCCACATTCTCCTTGTTCATGTCAACTACTACTGGGACCGAGGGTATTTGAAGGGTTTTGGGACGATTGGAGATCCTTGTGGATTTTCTTATAGGGGTAGTACTTGGAGCAGGACCTTACCTTTCCAAGGATTAGAGGCTGAGGCAAGAGCTCTTTTCTTCGTAACAGGGGTAGAAAGAGAGAAACCAGTTCACTTCTGAGTGCTGGAACCACCGCTATTTGGGATTGAAATGTTGTAGATATGAATCTAATGTGAGAATAGAGCAAAAGGCTGGCAGATAAGAATTGGATAATTAAGGGAAAGGAAAGCCTTACCTCCCACCAGGTCATTCAAAGGCTTGTAAACCAGCTTGGAATAAGCCATTTGAAACCAAGTCTCTTAGGCACCACATGAGGCTTGGGGACTGAATATATATAGCATCGAAGGGTCTTGTAGAGATTCTGAATGGCCCTGATAGAATTGGCACTCCGCTGGGTAGGATCCAAGGAGGCACCTTCAGGGAAGTTGATAGCATAAATGTTATGAGGGATAACACAGGTAAAAAGATAGGGCATATATCACTACAAAAAAAAAAACGGATTAGAGACGGACCAAATCCGTCTCTAATCTTAATTTTTCCATCCGTCTCTAAAAACGTCGTCACTAATTAGAGACAGATTTTAGAGATGGATTTAGAGACTGATTTAGAGACGAATTTTTTTCGTCTCTAATCAGAGATGGATTTTCCGTCTCTAACTATAATTAGAGATGGACCTTTAAATTTGCAAAGGACGGAATAAATCAGTCTCTAAATTTAGAGATGGAATTAGAGACGGATTTATTCCATCTCTAATCCTAATTTTTTTAAAATTAATTAAAATTATTTTAAAAAATTAAAAAAAATAATTTTAATAAATTACTTTATTTAATCACCTTTAATACTCTTCAAATCATATTAAGTATACCTTTAAATATCATTATCTTACCAAATTACCCAACTTCCCAGTAGGTCACCCATCCTTTGAGTGCTCTAGGCCGAGCACATTTAACTTTGGAGTTCCTTCACTCAAGGGTTATACCCATTTTTTTTCCTGTTAATATTTTCTTATGATGATGGTGGTGGACGCAGGACATGACTTTCTTGAACAGCACAAGAGAGGAAAGTTAAGAGTGAAGGAGGAGAGGATGAGTAAATTGGCGGCAGAGAATAACTAAAAAGAAATTGGATGTGGTTGCATTTGTGAG
>CANYLF012024344.1:0-11470 GCA_948193215.1 Bocquillonia castaneifolia
CTTTCATGGATGGGTATTCCGGGTATAACCAAATCATGATGGCTGTGATCGATAAGATGAAGACTTCTTTTGTGATAGAATACGGTACTTATTGCTACACAGTAATACCGTTCGAACTAAAAAATGCGGGGGCAACGTATCAGAGGATGGCTATAACCTTGTTCCATGACATGATGCACAAGGAGGTGGAGGTCTATGTAGACGACATGATGGTTAAATCCCCTACCTGGGAGCAACATTTTGATGCCCTAGAAAAATTCTTAGTAAGAGCAACCAGATATAAGCTGAGACTAAAGTCGACAAAGTGTGTATTTGGGGTAACGAAAGGCAAACTATTGGGGCACATAGTCAGTCAGAAGGGGATAGAGGTGGACCCAGACAAAATCAAGGCTATTCACGAAATGCCATCCCCAAAAATAGAAAAAGAAGTCAGAGGATTCCTAGGGAAAATCCAATATGTCAGCAGGTTCATATCACGGTTAACCATGATCTGTGATCCCATCTTCAAGCTATTGAGGAAGAACCAGTCCAAAGTGTGGAATTCTAGTTTCTAGGAGGCATTCGAGAAGATAAAATAGTACTTGTCCAATCCACCAATATTGCAACTTGCTAAAGCTTGGAGACCACTGATCTTATACATGGCACTAGAAGAGGAAGCCATTAGTGCAATAGTAGCCCAAGCAGATGGAATAGGGATAGAGCATGTGGTATACTACCTTAGTAAGAAGTTGTTATCTTACGAGGTCAAGTATGATGTAGTTCAGAAGACTTGTCTGACTGTCATTTGGGCTACTCGTAAGCTCCAGCATTACTTTCAGTCCTACCAGGTGGAAGTTGTGGCGAAGATCGATCCTCTACGATACCTGTATGAAGTCTCTGTTCTAATTGGGAAGCTGGCTAAATGGTTAGTGATATTGACTGAGTTTGACAATCAAAGGCTGGGTAATTGCTGAATTCTTGGCTCTCAATCTAAAAGAGTCAGACGAGCAATTCAAATTTGAGTTCCCTGACGAAGGACTTAATGCAATAGAAGTTCAGGGATGGATTTTGTACTTCGATGGAGTAGTAAACCATAAAGGAGCAGGGATATGTGTACTACTCATAATACCTATGGGGAGCAGATTCCACTTACTAAGAAGTTAGAATTTCCAACAACCAATAACATGGCCGAATATGAAGCGTGCATCTTCGGATTGGAATCTGCAAGCTCAGTAGGAGCTAAAGAAATCTCAGTCTATGGGGATTAGAAGTTGGTCGTTAGTCAAGCGACAGATGAATGGGAAGTCAGAGATGAAAAACTGAAGCCGTACGTTGAACACCTACAGCAGGTCAAAAGCTGCTTCCAGAAATGCAACATGTTTCACCTACCAAGGGGAGAAAACCAAATGGCTATTACTCTAGCCACACTCGCCTCAATATGGAAGGATCCTGGCAAGGTACAGATGAAGCCTTTAGTAATGACGAAAGTTAGACAGCCATGTTACCTAAGGGAGGAGATAGTGTGCTCTACCGGGCCCCAAGAAAAGCCCTGGTTCTATGATGTCTTAAGATACCTAGAAACACGGGAGTACCCGGAGGGAGCAACAAGTAAATAATGCTTTGCCACATGACTCCAGTCCAGAAACTACACTTTCCACGAAGGTGTGTTGTACCGAAGATCACCTGCTGGAGTACTTATGAGATGTGTCACAAAAGAAGAAGCTGATGGGATCATGAATGAAGTTCATGCAGGAGTTTGTGGGCCTCATATGAGTGGGCTTGTATTATCATTGAAGATTCAGAGGCAAGGCTATTATTGGGATACCATGGACAAGGATTGCATCAGAATTATTCCCAAGTGCCAAAGCTGTCAGATATACGGAGATCAGATTCACATCCCACAGTCAGAATTACACAATCTTGCTTCCCCGTGGCCTTTCTCTGCTTGGGGAATTGACATCATGGGACCCATAAAACCTATTGCCTCCAATGGTTATAAATATATCATTGTGGCAGTTGAGTACTTTACCAGATATATGGAAGCTGTCTCACTCCCAACGGTTACTGCGCACAGCATGACAGAATTCCTAGCTAAGAAGATCAAATGCAGGTTTAGGCTCCCTCATCACATAGTATCAAACAACGGAGTACAGTTCCAAGGGGAAACAATCGACTTTCTAAGAGAGAATGGCATAGAGCACCACAAATCATCTCCTTATAGACTGTAAGCCAACGGGGCGGTTGAGGCTGCTAACAAGACTGTCAAAAAGATACTAGCAAAGATGGTCAAGACATACAAAGATTAGTCGGAGCAGTTACCATATGCCATTTTCGGATACACCACCACCATTTGAAGTGCAATAGGGCAAACACCTTTCTCTTTGGTGTATGGGGGAGAAGCAGTGCTTCCGATAGAAATGCAATACAGGTCGCTTCGGGTAGTGCTAGAATCACAGTTGCCAGAGACTGAGTGGGCAGAAAAGAAGTACATACAGCTTTTATCCCTGGAGGAAAATAGAAAGAAAGCCCTCTACCATACACAATTGTACCAACGAAGGATGGCCAGATCATTCAATAAGAGCATCAAGCCCTGTGCCATTAAAGAAGGAGACTGTGTCCTAAAGCAAGCTAGGCCCATTCCTTTTGATCCCCGAGGCAAGTTCAAACCAACCTGGGAAGGTCCGTACATGGTTATGAAAGTCCTACCAAAGGGGGCGATCAGGATTTCAGATTTGGAGGGTAATGAATTCACTTAACCCATCAATATGGATAGGCTGAAGAAATACTACCTTTAACAAAAAAAAAAGAATGATGATGATTTGAGAGAAAATTTCCAACTGGAAAACTTGTAAAGGACGGTTGGTAACAGGGGGCATATTATGCGTGATCAGTACAGTACAATTTTATAAATAAAAGAGTGCATTACATTAATAAAACAGAATTATAGATAAACATTGTCTTATTTATGGTAACAGTGAAATGTTTTCATCTGCTTGAAAAGAAAACATTCCTACAGCATAGGCAAAGGGCGGATATAAGACCACCTTACGCCTAGTGTTTCCATACTGCATTTTGCTTGCATTATATAGGGTAGTCATGTCCCAGGAACGGGAGACGGATGGTTCACGATTTTGCAGCATAACCCAGGCCTTATAAAAGTCATCAGTCATAGTACTACTGTGGAAAGTCACATTGATAAGTCGGCGTCTACCGCCCCACCCACAGCGGATTCGGTTGAGTAACTGGGGCTGCAGGGGAGAGCTCTCAAAGTCAGGTAGTATAGGCATGATGCGTTGAGCTTGTCCGTATTGGCGACAGAGCCTAGATGGGGTGTAGAAACTGGAAAGGTGCAGTCCAGCCAATGGAACGCACCTGTCAAAAAGCTCTACTGTCTCTTCTGTCAGGGACCACCATGGACAATACCAGCGGATATCATCCTTCTGTCTGTTATTCAGAAAGTCATCCCATTCAACTTCTGTCAGATTAAGTGCAGCGCGAGAAAGATGATGGGTCATCAACTGCCTGGGCGTGTAGAGGTTCAAACTCCTGGGAATCTTCAAAAGGCCCAACCTTTCCCTCAGCCAAATCTACCACATTGATAGTCAAATAATAATAATAATAATAATGATAATAATAATAATAATAAATAATAATCCCAAAAATAGCAATAATAATAATAATAAAAGCACCATCTACCTGTAAAAGCATAGGACTACCCTTAAACCGACCACCCTGAGAAACACTATCCAAGGCGATGAATGTTTCAGCCAGAATGACAGGAAAAGGGTTCGCACCGGCCTCTACCTGACTAATAATGTGAGAGATTTGAATGTCACCCATGCCATCTGGGTTAATTAGCAGGTAAGCTGCATACAAAGAAAAAGCAAGGATTCTTCGCTAAGCAAAACAACCAGTGGTTTTATGTTTACAGTTCTCTAGCAACTCAGGCAGTCTCAGCATTCCATGATTCGAGTAAGCCAGCAGGGCCTAGGGTGGCAAGTCAAAAAGTGGAACCATGAAGGCAGGAAAATTCAACTCTAGGCTGGGCAAAGCTACAGGGATTAAAGAGGGAGTATAACTTTTACCCAGGATAGTAGCAAATTCTTCAGGTAGGGGGCATATTTCAATGTCATTGAAACGGAACACATGATCTCGGTGGCTCCAACACTTAGCAGCACTCCTAAGAAAGTGTTCATCAAGAGCCATACCCCTCACAAAAACAAAGGGGGACAAGGCAAAATCATGCAGGTAGTTCCATTTTGGGCGACTAGAACCCAAGAACTCTCTAATGAGACCCTCAATCATCAAAGAGGCAGGGGAAAGAACCAAACTCATGGCAAGAACAAAAAAATAAGAACAAGAGCAAAGTAGGAAAATAAGCAAAAAGGGACTACGGGCACATGTAAAAGAAAAGCAGCTCTCAAAATATAGACAGGTTGCATGCATGGAGATTAGGGGCACCTCTCATTGGAATATGAGTTGGCAAACATGCAAAAGTCGGCCTTTAGCAGAAGCAAGAAGAGATGAAT
The DNA here is from genome assembly GCA_948193215.1 of Bocquillonia castaneifolia. Classification (NCBI taxonomy): domain Eukaryota; kingdom Viridiplantae; phylum Streptophyta; class Magnoliopsida; order Malpighiales; family Euphorbiaceae; genus Bocquillonia; species Bocquillonia castaneifolia. Next base: position 4,509 of record CANYLF012024344.1, read on the forward strand.
GAGTGGCGTAACACATGGCGAAGCAAACGACAGCTGTCAAAAGGACTACATGCAGCGGCCTGATGATTCGACTGAATCATTAAACATCCAGCCGAACTTTTGAACATCCGTCCAGATGTTCATGATGTGAAGAAGGCAAAAAATTCACTCACTTCTCATGCATGCACATACATACTCATGTAGAAAGGCAAATATATAGGCATTATGGCATTCTTATAAACTTATAGTCGCATGCATGCTCGTATATAAAGACAAACATATAGGCATCACGGCATTTTCATAAAAACATAATCACTACATTAGGCATCTAAAACATTCCAACATGTACATACACGCATAATAGGGCCAAATAAAAGCTGCCTCTATGAAAACACAGCTGTAAAGTGTTAGAAATATTCAAAACAACATCTCATAGAGGATCTTGCAAGTCTCGCAAAGGCAGCATCTTATAAAGATCACAGAACATTAAGAAATGACAAAAAAACTCCAGAATTGAGAGATTTCAAGCTCAAAATTCCCCAATAATAATTCCCTAGTAAAACTATTTTCTTTTAGATAAGCATTAAGCCAGAAGAACTTCCCCAGTTAGAATTGAAGAAAATAACTCAACATGACCACTATGGAGTTGGAGAAAATAACTTCTGGAGTTGAAGAAAATAACTCCATCCTTAATGAATTTGAAGAAAATAACTTCTGGAGTTGAAGAAGATAACTCCACCCTCAATGAAGTTGAAGAAAATAACTTCTGGAGTTGAATAAAATAACTCCACCGTCAATGACTGGAGTTAAAGAAAATAACTCGATCGTCAATGAAGTTGAAAAAAATAACTTCTGGAGTTGAAGAAGATAACTCCATCCTCAATGAAGTTGAAGACAATAACTTCTGGAGTTGAAGAAGATAACTCCATCCTTAATGAAGTTGAAGAAAATAACTTCTGGAATCCTATCCAATCGATCGAGAGTATCCTTTTTGTGTCTGGACAAATTGGTCTTATACACTAGGTTCGGGAGACGAGTTACCTCCAGTACCTCGGGGACGTACTACCCCCAATTCATCGGTGATGACTATCTAGGTAGATGGACTACCTTCAATATATCAGCAATCACTATCTAGGGACCTAAACTATCTCCCACCTATCGGCGACGACTATCGAACCCCGAGCCAAAAACACAAACTGTATCCTTTTGACAGGTTTGTTTATGTTTGTTTGCTTTGACGTTTGTTTATTCATGTTTATCCAACATTACTAAACTCCGACAAAGCGGGGGCAAATTGTAGACACTGAATTTTTGGATGCAGGTTCGTGGAAGTGGCATGGGAGCCCAGTGATGAATACGGTCTAGTTTGGACCACTCTGTTACTCAGTTTCTTGTAGAAATGAGCTGAAGAAAAAAAATAAAAATTATTTCAAATGTAATAAATATTTTCAAAATATGTTTTTGGCCTAATTTAGGGTTCGAACGAGTGTTTAAATATTTTTCCGAACCTTAAATACGGCCCACATAAACCAGAAAATTATTTTGAGCCCAAAAGCCCACTAGGCCCAATAATAAACATCCGGCCGAATGTTCAATGGTCCGGCCGGATGTTCATTATTTTTAAATAATTGATTATGGGAGCGTCTGCACGATTCGATAGAGGTTGATGGAGGTGATCTGTGACACCTTACCCCACTAAAGAAAAGCAGATTCTCCTCAAGAAAACCCTAATCTCATGACTATAAATAGAATAAGATTAAGACCAGGGAGGTTCGCTCTAGTTGGATCGAAACAACTGGAGAGAGAAAAAATTTTTTAGCAAAAACAATTTTATACAGTAATAGAATAAAGATTTCTCAGAAAAGGATTCCTAAACCCGACTCTGAGATTTTTAACGATTCAACAGCTCATTTTCTACCCGAAGTAGTAACTTAACTCAGTTCTGAGGGCAACCAACCATCCACTGCATCCAGACTAAGCGCATTTTCATATTTATTTTCTTTTAGTCATATTTTGTAATTCTTACATATTTCTCATATTAGTTTTATTTTATTTTCTGACTGCATATATGAGTCTTGTGTGAAGCCAGGAAGATGTAGGACCTCTCACATTCGAGAGTGGAGCTCTGTAACTCCCACTTCAAAACTTTACAACGTCATTTTTCTTGGATTTTTAATTATTGTTATAAGCTGTTTTAATTATCCTAAATGGATCTTTGAGAGTCTGTATGAATTATCATTAGTTAATATACTATGAATCTGCAAGAAAACATAACAATACAGGAAAAAGTCTCGGGTAGGAGAATTTGCATGTCCGGTCGAATGTTCAAACATCCGGCTAGACGTTCACATAGGTCCGGCCGGATGTTCAGCCTTCTCTCGGATGTTCCACCTGCTTGCTTAAATTCAAATGTTCTTTCGAGCAAATGATCAAAGGTCCGGCCGGACCTTCACGATGCAGGGAGGAAGATGAAGATTCTGGTACCAAAAATTGACTGAAGCTTCAAGGTCGGTCGGTTCAGCCTCTCGAGGTTGAATCGATCGATCGGTAAGATTTCTTTATAATTTTTATATAAATCACCTAGATCTGTTTGTAAATAATTAATTGGACACTTAATTAATTAACCTAGTAATAAGTACATTAAAACGGTAGAAACTCATTTCACCTTTCCTTTTTTTAAGGGTGTATGTATATTCTCGTCATTTCAATATTTCGAGTAAATAATAAATGAATTAATGCGCAAACATTTACCCAAAAAAATAAAAATAATTTAGAAACTAATTGTGGATTTTTCTGTCTGTAAATAAATAAGGAAATAATCCACTCGGCTAACCACCATTAAAATAAATAGTAACCCACTGATACAGCCATCAACATTCAATTAATCAGGGTTAAATATAATGGACTTAATGCAGAACTAAAATTTGATTAGAAACAATATTAGGTGCGCCCATTCATTGCATCCTACTTTCCGGATGATTTATCGCTTTATATTGTTTGTCTTTGGTAGGAAATAATGACCTCATTACTTAATTAAATGGGAAATTGCCCCAAGTATGGATGACTCATTTTGAATCCAGAAATCATCTGGTGTGATGACGAATGGGATTTTCCCGAAAAGGAATCTACCTGTTTGTTAATCACTAGGTTATCCCGAAGTAATTCGGGTGGTGACTCCATTTTTTATGAAATCTAAAAATCCATTTAGTAAGTAGGTCATCATTGCTATTGGATACCAACCGACGAGCAGCGGTAGCAATAACGCGTCTCGGGCGCTCTGTCCACATAATGTTCAAAGTGATTTTGGAAATGATTCTTTGAAAATAAAAAAATGAATTTTAAGTTTTACAAAATGAGTTTGTAAAATCAAATTTTTTATTTCTCAAAGTTTATAAGTTGTCACTTTTGGCTTTAGTTGTACAAATAACTCGTCAAGTTCATAATCACTTACCATTGTGATACTAACCCACATCTCATCTTTTCATGTCACAAGTAGTTAGCCTTCAAAGCCTAAAATTCGTTGTTATTATTATTTGAATTTTTATCATGAATTTTATTGCCTTGTTGGAGCGTTCCATTTGAAACTTATTTCAATGGACACTTTCAATGCTAACCCCTAAGGATCCAAGTTTGTTTGGATACCAAAAAGAGCATATGAGTTTGTTATTCCTGTAGGTGTATTTAAATTGAACAATGGTGTAATTACCGTTACATATTGTACAACGAGCCGTGCACATTCTAAGTAGCAAACCTTTATCCAACTAAAACGAGTCGTTACCTCTGCAATGATCGTTGGATCTAAGCAATAATCGTGGGCTTGATGCACCAATCATGGAGATTCAAAGAAACCCATGCCATTCAAATGTAAATTCATAATGTATTTTCAAAGCACATTTCAATAAAAGAAAGAGCAATGAGACAATTATTGAGGGGGAGCTATTGGCATGAAAAAATTGGTAAGACAAGCTTCTTTCCATTTGGTATGTACTTTTGTGAGTGCTTAATACATCATTGCTTATTTAATATATGATTAAAAATATGTTAAGCATACTTGTGTTGTGAACATGCATGATCTATTGATGGTCACTATTTTACTGGAGAGTTTCTGTCTTTGTTGCTTGATTAATACTACTAAGAAGAAATCAAATATGCAAAATTGCATAGTCTTTACTAGCATCTCTAGCCTATTATCAACATAAAATTGGTCCATTCAAATCAGATAGGAGTTATATGACTTCCATTAAATCTATATTTTCTCCTTTCAATTATGATCAACTCCGCCTCTAGTTCCTGGATATCAATCACTGGATTCATGTTAACTTTGGAATTTCCTCTATTAATCTGAAAATAAAAATTTTCATTAACATTATTAAATGAAAAAATAAATTAATATAAATGACTAGTATAGCTCTTCTAGTAGTAGCCACTCTATCTCTATGACAACCACCATCATCAAGTTCTACACTACCATCATGACCACCACAAGTACTCCTTGCCCTACCCCTTATACAAATATTCTGTCGATTACTTTCCAAGCTAGACCTATGATTTCCCCTTGGTCTTCCACGACTTCAAGTTACAATGGGATCCAATATTCGTGAACGTTGCTAGAATTTTCCTCTTCATTTCCAACACCATCGACGCTTGCTGCCATTGCATCAAATCATCCTTAATAACACTTAAACGCAATTCCATTTTCACCGTACTTCTAATAGCCAAATCTGTACATTCTTGAAGAGAACGCTCAACCTCTCGGATAGCCTCCGACAAAAAAGATGTTTGAGTGTCTCCTTGTCACATCCTTCCTCCACCTTCTTATTAGATACCTTTCATTCATCAAATCAAATCTACAGATTTCTTTGACATTACCTTAAATACATGAGCACATGGTATGCCTTTATACTCCATTGACTTGCAGTTACAGCTGAAATATCCACCATTAGGTATATACTCTACCCAAAATTCAAATTTATTATCAGCTATTGATTTCTCCAAAATCTTGTATTTGTCAACTGTAGGCTCATCTGATTGATCTCAACTCTCATTGAGTTGTGAATCCGCTTGATCTTGATTAGGATGTTCTATGACAATATCATCATCATTTGCTTCTACCCCCTTGCTCCAATTTTAATTGTTGTACTTGTCTCTACATCATATATAGTACCACATTTGTCTGATCTCATTTTGAAACTCACTAAACATCTTATTTGTGTATGCTTGTTGAAATTGCTTCTCCCATGAAAAGTTGGATAAGCATTTCATTAACCTTTCTTTAGAATTGAAGTCTGCCATAAACTCCTTTCTAATCTTATTGCTTACAGCAATCTCATATTGCTCTACGAACCACTATAGTGTAATGAGGTGTAATATAACCATAAAAAAAAGCACGCATCCCCTTGCTTCTTTGGGTAGACTTCATACCTGCCTAAAAAAAAATGATTCATATAAATGGGCACCCATTTCTGTCTTTCTTTCATAAAGATCTTGCAACCATTAATTTTTCTTGAAAACCATGCTTCTCAATGAACTCATTCCAATTCCTCTCAAACATTTCAATTGTAAGGCTATCATACACAAAAGCTTTAAAATCTGAAGTAGCTTTGTGAAAATCTGTTATGCCTTTAAATTTGACTGGAAGTTTGTAGATATCATTTCAGGCATAACTTCATTTATTGCGGCTGTTATACTTACTTTTATTTTGATCTGTTAAAATTGCTATTGGTGGAACATTATCCATCGCTGACAGCCAATTCAAGAGCACCCATCTAAATGACTCTACCATCTCTTGTGTGATTAATGCACATCCTAACGAAATTGATCGTTGATGATGATTTATGCCAACTATCATAGCAAAAGGCATTTTGTATCTGTTAACAAGGTATGTAGTATTAAATGTTACTACAAGGATGAATCCACAAGACATTTCTGAGCCCATCTTCATCATCTAGGTCCATCAAATGAAAAAAAATTCCCATCCTTCCATTGCATCATACAAAATAGCTTTTGAATTTCCATAGCATCACCTTTCCCTAGTCTCATTCTTCTTCATTGATCAACAAAAATTCTACAATCCTTGGGCAAACAACCTAAATTCTCTGGACCACCTACTTGAACTTCTAGCATCCGTACACTTTCACAAGGTATACCAGCTATATCATTGGCCTCTAACTGCCTTCTCATATTGACAGTAATATGGGCTGGCATTAATTGAGAGTTTAGTGGATTTAGATCATGATTGTGATCTGAGTCTATTTTTGAAACTTCCCAAAAACCATTATCCGTCCTTTTAGCATTAATCCTTGCATCGCACTTTATCCTCTTCGATTCCTTATATTGGGAACTGTGACAACAAAAGGTTGCATATTTATAATCCTCATCTTCAACATTCAATTTCTTTACTGACTTTTATAACACTAAAACCTTTCAGCCCGGCATGTTCTTGAGAAATATTAAACAAATTATCAAGGTTCTTGCACATCATAGTCATTTTCCGAGTTGGTTGGTCCATCAACATTATTTTCATATTCCTCTCCATCATCGACTATTGTATATTCAGCGTCTGCTAAATTGGTTTCATCTTCTTCTACACCAAATAATTGTTCCATCACATCAGATATGCTTTAATTACCATCCATTGCTATGTTCTTACGATAGTGTATTTTGACTTGGTTTGATTTAATACGTAATGCACTCTACTTGGTTTGCTTTAATATAAATGCATTCACCTTTGTTGAAACACCTGTGCTTGGATTGGTTTCATCTTCTAGTTCGATAGGGTAATAAAAAACAACAAATTAAGCAGTTAAAAAGTAAAATATGCAATTTACTTTAATAATTAAAACAAAAATAATCTACCACTTCTAATCATCTCTAAAGCATATAATGACATTAATGTATTACTTATGGAAGTTATGTTTTTACGAATTTATACTATTTCAATATTTTATATATTACTTTATTGATAATAAATTAGTATTTATTTT
>CANYLF012025059.1:0-13444 GCA_948193215.1 Bocquillonia castaneifolia
CATATATTCTTATTTTATTTATAGATATCATTAGAATTAAATATTTTGCTTTAATTATATATTATATATATGTGTGTATATTATATTATATGTGGTAATATGATTGTGATGTGATAGTGATTCTGATTGTGACTGTGATAGACTAGAGGGTAATCTTTGATGTCGTTAGGCTGTGTGCACACAGGAGTCAGGTACGTAGACTAACTTGGGGTTAAAGGACAGGGCTTGCTCGTGAGTTGCTCCGGGCATCGATCCTATTTCTTTATTCATGATATATGCGATGGCATGCTCGTGAGTTGCTCCGGCCGACCAACCTATTTCTTTATTCATGATATATGCGGTGGCGTGCTCGTGAGTTGCTCCGGGCGACCGTAATTATTTAATTAAGATATGGGGCTTGCTCGTGAGTTACTCCGGGTGTCGATCCTATTTCTTTATTCATGATATATGCGGTGGCATGCTCGTGAGTTGCTCCGGGCGACCGTAATTATTTAATTAAGATCTTGGGCTTGCTCGTGAGTTACTCCGGGCGCCGATCCTATTTCTTTATTTATGATTTATGCGGTGGCGTAATCGTGAGTTTCTCTGGGCGACTGTAAGTTATTTATTATATCTAGGGCTTGCTCGTGAGTTTCTCCGGATGCCAGAAGTGTAATATTGGATTAAGTGAAACGTGTGGATTAAGAGAGCCTAAAAGGCCGTATGGGGAATTAGAGGTTATTAGGTGGTCTGAGTCGGTCCTGCATCCCTATTTTGTTTGATTGTGATGATTGCTGAATTGTAATTATTGTATGAAGTATATGGGTGCGTGTGTATGTTATATATTGCATGATTTCGTGTAGTTAGGTAGTATAATATAGATATAATATTAATTCACTCAGTGAGGTCTGACTTCCCTCTATTGTATTTTTACAGGTTATTTTCAAGAGTCAGACTACTCCTTGGCTGTCTACCTTGCAATTCCTTTCTCTACAAGGTTTACTATTTTATTTGTTATTAATTCTAGTTTCTCCGCAATTGTAGGTTTTAGAAACGTGTTAATCGTATTAAAATAGACATATGATTTTATTATATTCTTATTGTTTATTTTAATTTGTTTTGGAATCCGATTTATATATAAGGTTTATTTTTCTTTATAGAGAGATTTGATATGGTTAGTGTTTGCTTTAGGCTTGCTATGGGTTTTGGTGGCTTTAAGCATACCCATTCCCTAGCGCCAGTCTGACTCGGGTTTGGGTCGTGACAATTATTAACTATTATATCTTTAACCAGTGAAGGTTGATATATAGTTGGCAAAGTCCTTCTGGTTTCAGAGAGAGATTGGGAGATCGAGCCTTGCCTTCGCTGGGAAGGGTCAAGGGAATCAAATGGATCATATAGCTGGGCACCGGGTCCCTCGTAGTGGATTAGTTCGGGTTCAAAGGGCCTGGAATATCACTGTAAGCAATACCTATAAAAAAAAAACTATTATATCTTTATATAGAAATTTTTTGTAGTTAATATTTTTTAAATTACTTACCTATATAGGATCTTAATTATATATTTTAATGTCTACAAATCAAAAATTAAATTTAAAAGATTGGATTGAAAATCAAACCGAATCCGATCAATCCGAATTGAAAATATCGGTTACCTGAACCTATGGTTAGGTTAAGGTTTTTATTTTATTTTATTTTTTTTGCACTTCCGATTTGGTTTTGGTTTTTATATTTTTAAAAACTGAACGGTTCGGTTAAACGACTGAAATCTGCAAATTGTAGGTTTTACTTATATACAGATACACCTATACATATATGCATAAGTTTTGTTCTTTTAACATGCTGTTTTAATATGGTCTAGATGGTATGAGGCCAATTTTTCATGAGGTCCATGTTCTCACTATTTTATATCTTTAAGGGGTTTTTCCCCCTTTTTTTATTTTGGATATCATAATACTGGTTTGAAGATTTTGTTTCTAATATATACAGATTTCTATTTTTTCATACATTTAATTGTACATTGTGAACTAATTAAATTTTCATTTTATTATTAAAATTACAATTATACTTTTGGTTATGTAAATTCATGAGAATTTTATAATTCTTTTTAGGAGATTTTAACTTTTAATGAGTAACCGATCAAAAATTCAGTTAACCAAATCTATGGATTTGTTTTATTAAACGGTTTGATTTCGGGTTAAAATTTTGGAGAACCGATGCCATTGGTTCGGTTTAAAAAAATATCTCACGGTTTGAGTAACTGAACCGTATATATATATATTCTTATTCCTATATATATATTTTTTGATAAGTTGAGATATTATTAAAGGCCACAAGAAGTGGCAAAACCTTCTAAGGTGCAAAGAACACCAAACAAGACAAAATTACAATCCAAAAATTACATCCAAGGATATATAAACATCCAAAGCGGAATAAGGGAATCAAGGAACACTTGACTTAAACCAAAAAACAGCTTGAGAAATATAAAGAAAAATAGTATTCTCCATGTTTAGAATCTTCCCCTAAAAAATGCGCCTATTCCTAATTTTCCAAATTTCCCAGATCAAATAATACCACGAGGAACACCATAGACGCTTGTATGCCAAAGGTTGAATAGCAGAAATCCAGAATTCAAAAAACTAAGGTAATGAATTTGGCATGACATAATTTACCTTTACCTTGCTCAGAAAGCATGACCAAATAGGTCATGAATTATAGCAATGAAGTAGCAAATGATGAATTGACTCACCACACTTCAAGCAAGTCAAACATGCGTCATCGCTGGATGTCAAAATTCCTCTTGAAGCAATAAATGTCAATGTTGGGGCCCTAGCATGGCATGCGGCCCATGCAAAATGTGAGGAGCTACCAATCCTTTCCACAAGAGTTAAATATATTAGAATTACTCGCAGTAGCCAGATCAAAATTCTGAGTAAATAGAGCTGCTCTATCTTTCCCATCCATTTTATAACGTCAGCCCCACTAGTGGATTGCATAACAGTCCAAAAAATAAGCTAGAACAGCTCGGCAGCCTGCGTTATCTCCCGCACTCTCAACCTCCTTACACATCTCAAAATCCACCCCACCTCAGCCAAAGCAGCGACCGATATAGCCTTTTGCCTGTGCAGATTATAGGTCATCGGAAAATGATGTTCTAAGGGTCCAATAGGCAGCCAAACATCATTACAGGATGATGTGTTATAATTTGAGAAGACTTGGACAGTAAGATTGTTCATGAAAAAAAATTAAAAACCTCATCATTGTACACAAACATACGGATTATATTCCTCCAAATAGTAGAGCAATTTTTCAGGTCCAAACCAGCCAACTCACACAAATTTTTTAACTCTCGAAGAAGTAGCAACAACATTGTTCCATAAAGATGAACCCACTCCTCCCCTAAGCTTCCACAACCATTTCTATAAAAGACTTTGGTTGGAAAGTCTAAGAAATACCAAACTAAGGCCACCGCCCTCTTTTTTCCCGCTTATATCACTCCAAGAAATATTGAATAACCCCCGAGAGGAAGCATCACCCCTCAACAAGAATTAAGTCATCAAACTCTCCAAATTCTTTTGCACAGATACTGGCATCGGTAAAATAGACATGTAATACACTGTAAACTTCTAAGAACAGAGTTAATAAGAATCACTCTACCAGCTGGAGAAAGAAGATTAGCTTTCCAAAGGGCCAGTTTCTTATGGAAATTGGACACAATCGGATCCCACAATTTTATTGAGAATTCTTTTGTCGTCAATGGAAGCCCCGAATACTTCATAGGTAATTGTTCTATCTTTTATTTGAGAAGAGATGAAACCCAAGAAAGATCATTAAAATTCAAGTTAACACTAGAAACAAAGCTTTTCCCATAATTAATTTTCAACCCTGAGCCTGCTTCAAAGCACCTCAAAATTCGCATTAAATTCTTCACTTTCAATCTATCAAAAGGCACAAATAATAGAGTATCATCAACAAATTGCAAAAGATTTAAAGGCTTATCAATATTATTAAACTCAAATCCATCAATGAAATCCATCAACGAATTGCAAAAGATTCAAAGTAGCTTTAAAAAAACACCGCAGACCCTCCACCGCAATAACAAATAAGAAAGAGAATGTGGGTCTCCTTGTCTTACTCCCATTTTCATAGTAAAATGCGGGGTAGGTGAACCATTAACTAACATAGAAATCTTAGAAGAGTGAAGTAGATTAGAAATCCAAGAAGTACAATTCTTATGAAAATTCATCCTTTCCATGAAAAGGCCAAGAAACACTGTCAAATACTTTTTGAAAATCCAATTTCAAAAGCAAAAGGGGCTACCAATTTTTTTTTTTTTTTTGCCAAGTGGATCAATTCATGAGCCAAAAAAGAGCATTCATGAATGCTTCTACCTTTAACAAAAGCATACTGAGAATCTGAAATTAATTTTGGCAAGGCAGGAGCCAATCTATTAACCAGAACTTTAGAAATCAACTTACAGAGGCCATGGATCAAGCTAATAGGGCGAAAATTCTTCAAGAGAGAAGCACCTACAAGTTTCGGAATCAAAACCATAAATGAATAATTAAGGTTAGAAGGAATAGAATTATTACTATGAAGATACTCAAAAAGGCCAAGAATGTCATTTTTCAAAACTCCCCAAGTTCTCTTGTAGAAGAAGAAATTGAGCCCGTTTGAAACCGGGGCTTTTGACTCATTACAAGAAGACAAGGCATTTAAAATTTCTTCCAAATTTTTACTTATGTTTTCAAATATATCCTTAACTTTACGGTTTTTTTTAATAAATTTATGCTTAATTTTAAATTGTTTTAAACAAGTTTATTTAATAGATGGAATGTAACACACATCGGCCTGCCACATATGCATTATGTGCTACCTAAGCAAGTCATATAAGATGAATCACATGTTAATTGAAAAGTCACTAGACCAGATTATAAGCTTTTAAAGTTCACTTTTGAAAAAAAAATGAGAATAGTTTTTGGTACATTTGATAGTTTTGTCAAAAATTTATTTAAATAAATAAAAACTTATTATGTGTGTCTATATATATTTGTGTTCTAGATTATTTTAATCATGTGAAAGAATTTATTTTTCTAATTAAAATAATTACGTGCTAGTTTAATTTAAATGTTAGGCATAATACTTATCAATATATGCAAGTAATAAGTTATCACTAAAGATTAACACTCCTAACTCCTATGAAAAGTTTATCATTGAAACAATTGATAAAAAAATATTCTATTTTTAAGATTAAAATCATCTTTCTTTGATACTCAACTTAAATTAATCATTTTTACACTCAGAGTTGTGAGCATATACATAAGCGCAAACTACTCCAACAATTATTGTCTTTTTATATTGGATTAAAATCTCCACTTCTTTTTTTTTTTTCTAATTAGACTGTTTTAAATTAATTTCGTAAATTATTGAAGTTTATTTCAGTTAAATATTTTTTATCTAATAAAAATTATTATTCTATTCATATTTATAAATTCAAATATTTTATCTATATTTATAAACTCAAATTGGAATTAGTAAATTTTTTTTATTTTACGAAAGCTTATAATATAAAAAAATACGTTATATATTTATTAATTTAGAAAATTTAATGAATAAAATAAATATTAAAGGTTAAAATAATTTTAAAAAAGTTTTGGAAAATTTTTTTGGTTTAGCTAGAATTTTGAATAAATTCTCAGTTTTAGCCACAACTTCAAATTACGTCACTTTGTTTCAATACCTTTTCATTTTATTTCATTTTTAGTCAACTTCAAGATAGCCTACTGTCATTCCTTGCTCAATTGCCCAAGTTCCTTGATGTTGGCGTGGCCTTGGGAAAGCTTTGTGCCAACCATGCGAAGAATGCCCCAAAGTGTGCCAAGACTGCCCGTAGGTGTAGGGAGCTAGCCTGCCGCAGCACAAGTCGACATGGCTAGACAAGCATACCAGCCAGCCTACATCCGAGCAAGGCCTACCTATAAATCAGTGTGCATGGCTTGTAAGCCATCATGCCTTCTTGGATGCCAACGTGCCTTGCCTGTGTGCTAGCATGCCTAACTGCGAGCTAGCCTGCATGCATGCAGGGCAACATGTAGTTTTGACATGGAAGTCTCTAGAAGGCTCGAGAATGGGCTGGAATGTGGGGAAAATAAAATAGCATACCAAGATGAGAAAGAAGGCAGCCTACCTCTATAATCTTCTACCTCCAAGGTGTTTGAAGAAATGCCTAAGAGATTCTAGAAGCTTGACTTGCTCAAGCCTTATGTAAATAAGTCTCAATGTTTCTAGAACATTCCTTGTGCATAATAGCCATATATTTTTATAGGCTTAGGTGGATTAATTCTAGCCGGATTATTGAGGAGGTGGAAATACCTATATATACCCAACCTCTCATTTGTAAATACATTTGAACACTTGAACTCTTGTACACATTGAGTTCTTATCAATATAAAGCTTTCCTTTAAAGCTCTCTTGTGTTCTCTTTACTTACATTTTAGCTCCTTTTCCACTCACACTCACATTAAAGGCTTACTTAGCACAACTTGTCACCTAATTGTGTCTAAGTGCCGCATTAATATGTGTAGTAAAATCCTAAGTTTGTGACAGGTGGTATTAGAGCAACGGTTCAGTCCTAGGTACCGAGACTTTAAATTCGAGTATGGCAAGTGAGGAAGCAAACATTGTTGCTGCCCAAGAGCAACAAGTGTAGCATGCTGAATCACAAAGAGGGTGCAAACCATCACGTGTTCAACCCAAGAGGGGAAAGTCTAAGGGAGACCTTCTCCTACGGAACCTATGGAGCTAAGGATCCAAGCTTTTGAGAAGACCATGTCTGATGAAAAGGAAAGTACTAGGGAACTAAGTGAATAACTTGATAATGTCATTTAAGAGAATAATGAAATCATTAAAGCTACCAAGAAGATGATCCTTGAGCTCTGTAAAGCCCTTAGGAGGATTTGCAGGCTTTTGTTAAGGAGGTGACCGAAGTTAGGCAATTTTCGGAGAGGGAAATTAGTACCTTATGCAAAGATGTCACGGAAGTTCATTCAATGTGCGAGGTACACCATCACATATGAAGTCCTGCCTCAACCGGTACCTCGAATGGCCTAAGCGTGCATAGTTTGAAGGTACCTAAGCCTGCTACCTACAATAGTATGCATAGCTCTTCAATGGTGGAAAGTTTCCTCTTTGGCCTTGACAAATACTTTAAGGCCATGGGAGTAGGGATGATGCAATCAAGATAGGCAATGTCCTTATCTTTCTCTAGGACGCTGCCCGAGTTTGGTGGAGAAGGTAGTACCTTGAAAACAAGAAGGTTTTTTGCATCATCAACACGTGGGAGCAATTCAAAATTGAATTACGTAATCATTTCATGCCTCGCAATGTTGAGTTCGAAGAAAGGGGTAAACTTTGACGGCTTTGGTAAAGTGGTAGCATCCTTGACTATATCAAGGAGTTCACTACTTTAATGCTGGAAATTGATGACTTGTCTAACAAAGAAGCACTTTTCCACTTTAAAGACGGGTTGAAGGATTGGGTGAAGTTGGAGCTGGATAGGCACGATGTCCAAACTTTGGATGATGCTATTGCCGCTGCCGAGTCTCTCACGGATTACTCCATTCACCCCAACTCTAAGAAGCCTAACTCTAGCAAGAGTGGGGGAGATGATGAAGGAAAATACAAGGATAAAAGCCATAAGGAGGGTGGCTCGCCTAAGTCCTCAAATGATAAGTATGATAAGTAGACTAAGAAGGATCGAGATAAACCTCCTAAGCCTTGCTTCATATGTGAAGGACCACATTGGGTATGAGACTACCCTTAGAAAAAGGTGATGAATGCCATGGTTACTGAGTTTTAACAAGGATAGGCATGATATGAAGGTTACCCAAGCAAGCATGGGATCTCTTCAACTCCTAAGCTCGATAAAGAAGACCCTTCCTCCTAGCACTTCTAAAAAAGAGAATGGACTTTTGTACGTGAATATAGCCATCAATGGCAAGTCTACTTATGTGATGCTTGGCATGAGAGCAACGCACAACTTCATAGATCTTGAGGAGGCCAAACGATTAAGCCTCAATGTCTTGGAAGGCGGTGGCACCATCAAAATGGTCAATGCACCCATAAAACTAATCGTGGGAGTGACAAAGGCTATCAACGTGCAGATTGGTTCATGGAGAGGTAAGCTAGACTTCACCATCGTGTTTATAGATGACAATAAGCTAGTCTTGGGTGTAGAGTTTCTCCGTGAGGTAAACACACTACTCCTAGTTGCTTCAAGTTCTTTGGTGATCCTTGGTAGTAACAACCCTCGCACACTGTTGTTGAGGAGCATTGAGAAATCAATCCCTATGATTTCTTCTATGCAACTCAAGATGTGTTGGGAATATCCTAAGTGCAATGCCATAATGAGGGAATTAAACACCGATTAAGGGGTCTCTAGTGCACAACAGTGGCCATAATTGCCTAAGAAACTTCCTTCGGTAAAGGAAGTGAAACCTCAAGAAAAGGCCAAACCTGGTGCCAAGACCGAACCTCTTGTTGTCGCTGTAGACAATCATAGCTGCAAAGCAACTCTAGCCAACACTAGTGCTAGCCCTTCACGAAGCAAACTCATGGGACAACCAATGACTTCCAATGTTAATGCCTTATCACTTTGAGAGGTAAATATCGTTGCACCAAATTCTGAAAAGGGAACGACATGGAAAGGTAGATCAGAGACGAGGTCGAAACGCTCAAAGTTCAAGTCATGACGAGGCTGTCGCAAGTTTGAGTAAAGGAGGGTGTCATGCACTGCTCAATTGCCCATGTCCTTTGAATGAGATGTCCCTTAACATTGGTGTGGCATTGCGAAAGTTGCATGCCAACCATGCGAAGAATTCCCCGAAGCATGCCAAGACTACTCACAGGGGTAGTGGTCTAGCCTGTGGCAGGGAAAGTCAACATGGCTAGACAGGCATGCTAGCCTGCCTAGCGTGCCTGCCTGCACACTAGTGTGCCCGGCCTGTAAGCCAAGACACATGACCTACCTGCCAGCATGTTGAGCTACGAGGCAGCTCTCCCAACCAACCTGCATGCATGCATGTCGGCATGCAGTTTTGAAGTGGAGGTCTCTAGAAGGCTCAAGAGTGGGTTAGAATGTGTGGGGAAAATCAAGCAGCATACCAAGATGAGGAAGAAGGAAGCCTAACTCTAGAATCTTCTACCCCCAAGGTGTTTGAAGAAATGCCTAAGTGATTTTAGAAGCTTCCCTTTTTTATGCCTTATGTAACTAAGTCTTCATGTTTTTAGAACATTCATTATACATAATAGCCATACATTTTTGTAAGCTTTTGTGGATGAATTCTAGCCACATATTGAGGAGGTGGAAATGCCTATAAATAACCAACCTCCATCATTTGTAAATACCTTTGAACACTTGAACTCTTGTACACTTTGAGTTCTTATCAATACAAAGCTTTCCTTTAAAGCTCTCTTGTGTTCTCTTTACTTACATTTTAGCTCCTTGTCTACTCACACTAACACTAGACCTGGCAATTTTTGACACAACACGATTAAGTGATACGACATGAAGTTAATAGGTTTAGGTTTAGTATAAGCGGGTTCGAGTCAACCTGTTTATGACACGATTATTTTCGTGTCTAAACAGGTAAAACACGCTTAACCCGTTTAGACATGATTAAATCCATTTAATTAAATGAGCTATTATATTAACCTATTTAACACAACCCATATAAACCTGTTAATACCCATTTAAATTATTTTTCTATCCTTTTTAAGCCCTTCATGTATAAGACATATGAAACTAACCTTTATGTAAATAATTTTAATATAAAAGGTTAATTATGTAAATATTACTTAAAATTAACTAAATTCCACCCTCTCTCACAACAATACAACCTCTCAATTTTTTTTCATTCTTTTCTGCCACCTTATTCTTCACTTTCTCTCTCACTATTAACCTTGCTCTAGTATCCATCAACTTCCTCTATTATCCATCACCTTCATCATCTAATAAAAGAAGACACTACTAAAAACACGTGAATTAGCGACCGAAGTCTTCGGTTGCCAATAGCGAAGGAATAGAGATCACATAGAGATAGATAGTGGGGAGAGAGAAAGAAAAAGGTGTGTGACAGAATCAGCTACAAACTAGCAATGGAAATTAACGATAGAAAGATATTTCATCGACACATGGTCGCTCAGCATGGCGCCAAATTTAAGAGACAACGTAGCGACAGAATAAAGATGGAAATATTTTATCACTGTGTGAATTAAAATATTAAAAAAATAAAAGCTTCGTGACGAAAAACACGATAAAAAAATTCATCGCTAAGTGATAATTTTCCACGTCATCATGCAAATAGAGACAGATTAGCCACGGATTAGAGACCATATCATTCTGTCGCTAAACGAGGTTAAAATAAAAAAAAAGGCGCCTTTCCCCCTCACTTCTTCTTCTTCCATTTCTGCCATTTCTTCTTGTACATCTTCCCCAGCAGCAATAACACCATTAGAAAGAGTGAAGGAGTGAGAGAGAGAGAGAGAGAGAGAGAGAGAGAGAGAGAGAGAGATAGAGAGAGAGAGCGAGAGAGAGTGATAGAGAGAGAGGCCGAAAGAAGAGAGAGAAAGAGAGATAGAGTGTTAGAGAGAGGAGGAGGTTGAGAAGAAAAAGGAAGTGGGAGGTCCTGCTGCTCGTGCCACCACCGTCGTTCCTGGTTCTCACCGGTGGAAAGGTAAGTTTTTTTTTTAATTAAAATCATTAAATATTAATTAGGTTATTTTCATCAATTTGCAATGTAGTTAATTTAATTGATGTTTAGTGATTAAATAATATTTGGGTAATTTTTTTTTCTGAATTTCTTTGAATTTTTTGTGAATTATTTCTGGTTTTTTAGAATTTTTTTATAATTTTGTGAATATTTAATTTAATTAATGTTTTATTGAATGATAAATAATTGTTAAATTATTTTTGAAATGTTTGTAAGTTTTAGTAATTATTTGATTTTTTTGGGTTTCTTTTCGTATATTTAGGGTAGATAAAAATAATTAGGATAGAAATATACAAAAAAAAAATTATAATTGTATTAGGCATAATGCAAAATTAATTTTTTTTAGATTTTTTTATTTTATTGTATATTTATGTTAAATAAAAAAATTAGGTTAAAAGAATAATTGTTTATGAAAAATGTATAATTGTTTAAATTTATTAGTTTAAGTTAAATAAAGTTTAAAAATATGTAAGCAATATTTTTATAGTATTAAAATGATAAATTGTGGGTCAAATTGATAATTTGAGAAAAAGAAGAGAACATATTAGGTTAAAAGAATAATTATTTATGAAAAATATATAATTATTTAAATTGATTAGTGTAAGTTAAATATAGTTTAAAAATTAAATAATTAATACTGTTATAGTATTGAAATGTGAAATTGTTGTTAAATTGATAATTTGAGTAAAAAAGAAGAAGATAATATTCGGTTAAAAGAATAGTTTTTTAAGAAAAATGTGCAATTGTTTAAATTAATTAGTTTAAGTTAAATATACTTTAAAAAATAAATAATTAATACTTTTATAGTATTAAAATGTGAAATTGTGGGTTAAATTGATAATTTGAGTAAAAAAAAGAGATAATATAGGTTAAAAGAATAATTTTTTAGGAAAAATGTGTAATTATTTAAATTGATTAGTTTAAGTTAAATATACGTTAAAAATTTAATAATTAATACTTTTATAGTATTAAAATATGAAATTGTGGGTTAAATTGATAATTTGAGTAAAAAAAGAGATAATATTAGGTTAAAAGAATAATTTTGTAGGAAAAATGTGTAATTGTTTAAATTGATTAGTTTAAGTTAAATATACTTTAAAAATTTAATAATTAATACTTTTATAGTATTAAAATGTGAAATTGTGGGTTAAATTGATAATTTGAGTAAAAAAAGAGATAATATTAGGTTAAAATAATAATTTTTTTAGGAAAAATGTATAATTGTTTAAATTGATTAGTTTAAGTTAACTAAATAGTTTAATAATAAGTAAGTGATAAATTTATAGTATTATAATGTCAAATTGTGGGTTAAATTGATAATTTGAGGAAATTAAAAAATGAGAAAATATCAGGTCTTAAAGTTAGTAAAAGGAAAAAAAATAAGGAAAAAAATATAGGGATATATAAATGAAAAATTTAACCCTATGTTTTTTTTTTCCTTTTACTAAGTTAAAACCTAATATTTTTTTTTGATTTTGTTATTGTAGTTAATTTCTAATTGTATTTTGTAATTTGTTATCAATTTAAATTAATTATGTGAAATATTATCTTAATTAATTTTGTTCCCTAATAGGTTTTTTTTATTGAATTTTATATTTATAGGTTATTGGTTATAATTAAATTCGTTTTTGGATTCCGGAGATATAGTGTTTCTCTAAAAGGAGTTCGGTGTTTTGGATTTATATATTTTATTGCTTGCTATCAAGTAAGTGTTTTTAACGTATTTAAAAAAAGAAAGTGAGTGATTTGATATGCATATGAATTGTATATTAATTTTAGATAATATTTGAAAAAAATGAAATGATGGTTATTTGCATCATGTGTAAATGTATATATAAGTATTTGTTGCTAGTAAGAGGTTATGAAAATGTATGTATTTGCTACTAGTTGTAGGTTCTGAAATTATACGTATTTGTTGTTAGTGCCTAGGTTGTGAAGTTATATGTATTTGTTGTTAGTGCCTAGATTGTAAATGAAATGCATGTGCTGGTAGTTTTAGGTTGTGAACATTGTGAAAAAAAAGTATGGGTAATTTCTGGTTGGCCCAGCAGTGTGCATGTATGCAGAAGTGCTGTTTAAATTGCAGGAATGACCCCATTTAATGGGGAGATTTGAATAATTATAGGGGAAACTTTACCGAATTTTCGATAGAATTTTTGTTACATTTAGCTTTAGGTTAGAGATTAAAGAGACTTTAGGCACACAAAATGAATTGAATTTAATGCGAGTTGCAATAAATTGAAAAATAATATAATTAAAATATTATCAAACGTATATCGATCCGAATTCGTTTGCATCTTCCTTGCACCGAATCAATAAAGTCGATTAATTTATTTCCTTGCATCGAATTATAAAAATTTTCATCCTTAAGATACTTAGTAAATTAAGTTAGCAAATATAATGAAAGAAAATAATAAAATCAATTTTGTTTGCATCTTCTTTGCAACGAATCACTAAAGTCATTTTAAATAATTATCGTATTTGATTGCATCTTCCTTGCGTCGGATTTTTAAAAATGAATACGCGTTGATGCTTAAATTATATAAACAGTAATTCAATAATTAAAAAATTGAAAATAATAATCTCATTCCGAATATTTTCTTCGAAATCTTTCAGCAATTTTGTACACAATATTCGTTTGAATACTTTACATTAATTTCTAATATTCATTGAATATTCATTGATATTAGAAATTTA
>CANYLF012025802.1:0-14545 GCA_948193215.1 Bocquillonia castaneifolia
TTAAACTTCCATAAACCTTATTACTCACAATTATCATTCCACCAATTAATATTATGCAATGTATTACATACAATTATGGTGCAAATGTCATGATATGATTAAGGTTTATTTTCCCTAATTTAGAAACTAGGCCGTGACAAGGTTGCACTCGTGGCAAGCCATGTGAATTTTTTTTTTAATGTATAAAATATAGATGTGTCTTCATTAAGAGTGTGCATTGGTCGGATTCAATTCTATCCGAACTGAATCAAGATCGATTAGTTTTCGATCATGAAAAATAAAAAAATAAAAATCAAATTGAACCGAAGAATGTCCACTAATCAAAACCAAACCAAATCTAATATTACATTTGTCCCACTAAAATTGCTTAGTTTGATCATTTCACCAAAATTAAGAAAAATAATAAATGTCTTATGTATTTTCAATTTTATCTTTTGATTGGTAAAAAAAATACATTAAATTGTTCAAAAGTGTCATTAATTAGGGTAAATTTAGAAGATTAGATGTCAAAAATTAAAATTAATCAACTTTATTGGAGCATAAAAATTGAATTGAATAAGTAACTTTAGTAAGACGGAGTTAATAATTCATTTATTCAGTTCAGTTCATATGTGGCTGAATATATACTTTCACCCTCTAACTTTTATAGTATAACCTATTACACACCTCATCTTCTAATTTAACTTAGATAATATACCAACTTGTAATTTTTTACCCATTCGATCTCCAACAAGCGCGTGTAATAAACTCACTCTAACATGGAAGAAATAAGTAACGTGGAAAATAAAAGAACTCATAAATTAAAAGGACATGATTAAATGAAACCAAATGAAATGAGAGAATATCTTAAGAATAAGTATTCCAGTATTAGCCAAAGACTGATAAAAGCAAACTAATATCCATAAAATAAAACTAGGACCCATATTTACAAATCAAAGATTCGATTCGGAAAATCAAAACTGACCCAGTTCATCAACCAGATGAAATTTTGTAAAAACCAAAAATTGTTTACAGTCCATGACGATATTGTTGTGAAGTGAAAAAAAAAAAAAAAACTGTAGTAGGAATTATGAGAGTGAAGACATCAGAAGGTAAGATCTAATAATAAAAGAAAGAAGTTTAGAATTAAATCCGTTGGATCTTCCGCTGCTTCTCCTTCCATGAACGAGACCCAAAACCGGAGTCTCCTTCTCACGATTTCAATTTTCCACTCGAGCACCACCAGCAGGTATATTGGATCTCACTTCACTGATGATGTTTTGTTTGCTTTTTCTGAAGCTCTGTTTGTTGTTTTGGTAATTACCCATGTAATTGATTTTTCATGATTAGTGAGGATTTGATGATTTAAATTTGTGGGTTTCAGTTTATTGAGGGGCGACAGTGGTTATTGTGTGATTTTGGGCTCCTTGAGGCGGTGACACTGTTAATTGTGTGTGTTTTAGTATTAGGATGTTGATGGGTTGTGATTAAGTTTGTATTTATTTTCTTATCTGCAATCTTTGATATTATGTATTAGAAGATTTTTATTTTCTTCTTTGAGGTTGCAAAAGTGAAGAACTATTAGAGAGAAATATTTTTTTAAAAGAAATTGAAAAATAAAAAGAACTTATGAGTTCAAAAAAAAATTATTTTAACTATTTTTTCCCGTCACTTGCTTATAATCGATTGTAGTCACACGCTTGTTCATGGTGACAAAATCAAAGTGATTTTGAGACAATAATCGCTGGTTTGAGGGTGAAATATTAAAAAATGATTAGTTGGTAGGTTAAAACGGAAAAGGTTAAAGTTGAGGTGTGAAACAGGATGTATTATGAAAGTTGAGGGGTGAAAGCATATATTCGACCTTTTTTATTTCACTTTTTAATTATTTTTAAATATTAAACTAAAATCTGGGTTTCACATATGTACATATATAAGATCAAAGACTAAACTTCAAAAAAAATTACATGTTAATCCTTTTGCACGGATTTGCAACATTACAAATATTACATTGACCATTTTCACTAATAAAATTTAACATTAAAAAAAATCAAAAGAAACCTTAACAGAGCAACTCTTTGCAGTATCAATCGACGAAAATAACAAAAATCAAATATAAGTAAAAAAACTAAAATCATAAATGATAATAAAAAAATTAAACTTAATATTTTTCAACTGCAAGCTTAATTTTCTTGAAAGTGAAATTAAAAGTTTATTACAAGGATTAATCCTAAGCTTTTTCAGCTTCGAAAGACTTATAAGGGGTTATCTACTCAATAGCTTAGGATAACTCCATATTATATAGTAAGCTCACGCAAATTGAAACCCACATGGATCGCATTCTTCCATTCCATATCATCAAACCAGAGTCTCCCCAAAGAAGGAAAAAGGACTTGAGCATCCCTCTCCATAAAACCTCACCTCCAATACTTGTTACACTGGACATCCATCCCTTCAATCATCGGGTTTTTTTAATGGTTTCAGCAACCCAAGTTTTGGCATGAAGTTGCATTTGCTGCAAAACCATAATTGCAGGAACACTAAATGAAGGATCCCCCAACAAAGCTGGGAATTCTATGCCTTTATAACTCCATACTTGCAACTGTTCCAATTTTCCAGCATTCCTTTCCACTTGTTAATCTCAAAAGGGACTTCATTTTCACTGACAAACTTGAACTAATCTGATTAGGCAACCTTTTGAAAAAGCATTTCAAAGAAAACAGAAAGAGCAGCCTATACAATGACAGACATGGTTTGTGGGGGGAAAGAAGAGAAATCTGAAGAATGTTTTCATAAAAAGTGAGTGAACCAAAAGAAAGGAAAAGACTTTTGGTAAAGAAAATGGGTGTTTGGACTTTGGAGCTGCTAAAGAGTTTTACAAGGTTTAACAGAACAAAGAACAACTGTTTTTTGAAAATGATATCTCTATGTTCAATTAATTAGCATTAGCTTAATAATTGATAGATAGTGGATTTCTAATTAATTAGCACTAGCTTAATAATTGATAGATAGTGAATGTTTATCAATTAGCACTAGCTTAATAATTTATAGATATTTGGTAAGTGAAATTGCTTGTAAATACCCCATGGGTTTATTTGTATAATATATGAAGAAATAAGATAAGAAATAAAAGTTGAGAGTTTTATAAGAATATTAGTGATGAATTAAAGAAAGATTGAGTATTGTTTAAGAGTATGTTTGAAATAATATTGATATTCTCTTCTTAATTATTGCATTCTTATTTTAATCCTTTTCTAACACATAAATATTTTATTTAAAATGAATTTCCAATTAATTAGCACTAGCTTAATAATTGATAGATAGTGGATGTCTAATTAATTAGCACTAACTTAATAATTGATAAATAGTGGATGTCTGTCAATTAGCACTAGCTTAATAATTAATAGATATTTGGTAAGTGAAATTCCTTATAAATACCCCATGGGTTCATTTGTGTAATATATGAAGAAATAAGAAAAGAAATATGAGTTGAGAGTTTTATGAGAATATTAGTGATGAAATAAAGAGAGATTGAGTATTGTTTAAGAGTGTGTTTGAAATAATATTGAAATTCTCTTCTTAATTATTGTGTTCTTATTTTAATCCTTTTCTAACACGTTATCAGCACGAGTTTGCTTGATTAGTAAGTTTTCTTATCTCAATCTTATTATAATTTACATATTTTAATTTTGCTATAATTTGTTATATATTGTTTAGTTTAATTTTATACTTTTATTTGTTCTTTATATTTGTGCTTCTTTATCATTACTATATTTTCTTGTTCTTATTTCATTTCATGTTTTAAATATATAGTAATATATATATAAAGTTATATTTATATTATTAAATATTCAAGAATTATATTATTATTATTATTCATATTATTATTGTTATATATTATTATTTATTATTCACATATATATTATTTTTTATATGCATAATTTTACCATATCTAACCTTATAAAACTTGAATTTGTGGCATTTGATATTACTGGAAACATTCATTTATCATGAATACTAGATGCTGAAATCCATTTAGATGCCATGTGCCTTGGAAACACTATTAAAGAAAATAATAATGTTTCAATGTAAAATCATGCAAAAACACTGATTTTCCTTTGGCATCATCTTGATGGTGTATTAAAAGCTGAATATCTTACTGTTAAAGATCCCCTTGAACTTTAGAAAAATTAAAAAAAAAAAAAGATATGACCACCAAAACGAGCTTCTGGATAAATTACCGTTTTTTAGTGGTCATATCTTTCTTTTAAATTTTTTCAAAGTTCAAGAGAATCGCTAACAGTAAGATATTCGACTTTTAATCATTCATCAAGATGTTGCCGAAGGAAAATTAGTGCTTTTGCATGATTTTACATTGAAACATCATTATTTTCTTTAATAGTGTTTCCAAGACCCATGGCATCTAAATGGATTTTAGCATCTAATATCCGTGATAAATAATTGTTTCCAGTAATATCAAGTGCCACAATTTCAAGTTTTGTAAGGTTGGACATGGTAAAATTATATATAAAAAATAATATATATGTGAATAATAATTAATAATATATAACAATAATAACATAAACAATAATAATAATAATATAGATAATAATAATAAAAATAATATAATTCTATGAATATTTAATAATATAAATATAACTTTATATATATATATATTACTATATATTTAGAACATGAAATGAAATAAGAACAAGAAAATATAGTAATGATAAAGAAGTAAAAATATAAAAAAAAACAAATAAAAGTATAAAATTAAAATAAACAATATATAACAAATTATAGCAAAATTAAAATATGTAAATTATAATAAGATTGAGATAAGAAAACTTACTAATCGAGCAAACTCGTACTGATAACGTGTTAGAAAAGAATTAAAATAAAAACACAATAATTAAGAAGAGAATTTCAATATTATTTCAAACAATACACTCTTAAACAATACTCAATCTCTCTTTAATTCATCACTAATATTCTCATAAAACTCTCAACTTTTACTTCTTCATATATTACACAAATAAACCCATGAGATATTTATAGGCAATTTCACTTACCAAATATCTATTAATATTAAACTAGTAATAATTGATAGACATCCACTATCTATCAATTATTAAGCTAGTGCTAATTAATTAGACATCTACTATCTATCAATTAAGCTAGTGCTAATTAATTGGACATTCACTTTAAATAAAATATTTATAAGAAACCAAAAATAAATACTGTTGCAGTAAACTACAGCTACAGAATTAAAGCTAAAATGATTAGCGGCCCTCAAGTTGGAGTATACAAGTTTTGTATACCCAACTTGACAATGGAAAAGTGCCGAAGGCAAAGCTTTTGTAAAACAGTCAGCAAGCTGATGAGATGAAGAAACAGGCAGCAAATGGAGAAGACCTTCATGAAGTTTCTGACGAATGAGATGACAATCAACCTCAATGAATTAAGATATTAGTAACGATGTTCCTGTGCATCGTCTATATATTAGAAATAAAATAAGAATTAAATGAAATTATCATGCATAATTAACAATACTTGACATCAATTTGAAGCCTACGGTGTTACATAGTCAAATGGAAAGGTTATTTGAAATCTTACAGCCTATTAACAACGCAGAGTTCATTGTTCACCACCACCATCCTACTATTTCTTTCTGAACAACCTTGGTGCAGGCTTCTTTCTAGGCTGAAGTGCACGTTTTCCTTGGTTCGTTTTATCAAGTGAAGTTACCTCCTCATTTCCCTTTTTTCCAACTGAAACTGTCTCCTTTTTACCACCTGATTCACCCTTCTCATCCTCCTCTTTGTCAACAGAAATTTCTTCTTTATTCCTATCTGATTCACCCTGCTTATCTTCCTCTTTGTCAACTGATATTACGTCCATTTTTCTGCGCCATTTACGCTTCTTAACCTCCTCTTCAGGAACAAAACCATTTTTCTCAATTGACTTGATGTCCTCTGACATTTCTTCCTCAGATATTCCTTTTTGTGGCTGGGGTTCCTGAGCATCTGATACCTCAATCTCACTTGACTCGCCTTTCTTTGACTTCTGTGTGTTACTTGAATCCCGAACATTCTTCTTTTGTTCTTTGGATGCTTTCTTTGCTGTAGGACCTTCTTTGTCTACAGTTTGTGTTTGAGCAGACGACAAGGATGATATTCTAAACGTGTAAACCTGCATAAAAATCAAAATTATTAAACTGTTCATTTAATTTTTGTACCAGAAACAATATGGACAAAGTTGTGTATTTTTACTTGCACGTGCATAGGCAAACATTTCTTTTATCATCATGACTCTTGATATATGTTCAAGATATCATACGATTAAAAAATGGTGATTCATAATGTGCAATACAAAGAAGGTAACAAAAGAAAGTAGTATAAAACTATAACAAAGAATGCTAAGCCAAAGATTAGCAACTCTAGGTGATAGCTTATCTTAAATTAATCTATCCGGGAGAAAAGATGCTATGGTACAAAAAATAAGACCCAGATTGCAATTGTATTAGTCATAAAAGGCATACTGCATAAATTTCCACAGGAAACTTTCGAAAAATGCCTAATGGATTGGCACCCTGAACTTTACTTTGAAGTTTGAAGCTACTGCACACCTCAAATATATTTTCTGCATTTTTAAAACCTCATTTAGTTCAAAGTATTCAAAAAAGGAAAAAGAAAAATTATAAAAAATTTATAAAAATGAAATGGATTGGTTGTGCTTGTACAAGAAGATGTGATGAAACTGTAAGTCGAAGTGTACAACAAATTTTTAAAAAAATGTTTTATAAAGCACAACCTGAAGACAGAAAATTTCAGAACAGAAAAAATGGTGCAGAATGTGCTCACGAGTTTATCTAATAAAAAGTGTCAAGAAATGTAGCTATTGAGGAATCTACAGATCTAAGCAAGTATTGAGTCGGTGAACTAGAATCTGTACAAGTTCAAACACAAAGAATAATCTTTAAAATGGAAATTCTGTTAAAGATGCTTTCAAGAAAAGCAGAACTAGAATGAAGCCTCTTGCAGTAGGAACTATCTTATTTCAAAGAGAATTTTATAATGAGACCAGACATGCTAATACAAAGAAAACTGTAATGCTTCATATACAAGCAGTTCTGGTATGTGGAGAAGTCTTGTTGACTCAAGAAGGATAAAAAGCTGAGTAGCTGATATAGCACAAGAACATGGATTTCATTTTGAAATTTAGAAAGAAAAAAAGAACTTACGTAATTGAAGGAGGTTCATCAACCAAGATAAACTCAATAAAAAGGGGTTTTAGCAAGAAGTGTACCAAAACCATAAACGTTGGAATAAAGCGCTCCAAGAAGTTACAAAACTAATGGGAAGATGTGCAGCAGGAAATAAAATCAACTACAGTGATCTTGCAAAGATGATGGTCCATGAATCTGAGTTGAGTCCTTAGAAAAAGTATCAACGAAGAAAGTTGAAAAACTAAGACAACTGCTGCAAAATCTTAGTTGTTAACGGTATTTCTTGTTTTTGAATTAATACTTGTAGCAAATACAGTTCTAAAGGAGCCCAAGAAAAGAGAGTAGAAAAAGCTTGCAGACCAAATAGGATCCCCTATTAAGGTGCAGAAGTGCCTTGGGGAAGTAGGAATGTGTGGTTGACATGACTATTTAACAAGATTCTAATTTAAAAAAAAAAAAAACCCACAAAGTGGAGAAAAAGCATCTTCCTACCTGTTGGAGAATATATTTCACATCGGATATCAACAATGGGATAATCTTTTTTATTAGAAGATTCATGGCTTTCTTATTAGATTCATGGGGATGTATTCAAGCTCTTTACTTCGAGGTCCTATCTCATTACCATGGTCATGGATGATTTAACAAAACACACAAAAGGATATCATATGGTGCATGTAGTTTCCAGATGATACTGTGTGTGATAGATGAGTCACAAAAAGTGCATGGGGGAATCACCCTCCATTCAGTAACAGTGCTACATGACACTAATCTTTAATACCAAGGGTCAATCCTTCAAAAAGAGAAGGCTAAGATGTTAGCCATATGATTAAAGCAGGGTGAGCAATGTGGTGAATTGTCACATGAATTTTACGTGATCATATGACTCTTAATAAATTAAAAGATATGTTCTACTGCGCTACAATATGGCCAGCCATGATGCATAGTAAGTGTTAGGCAAACAAAGGGGCAATTAATCTCAATGACCAAAGCTTGGATGAGAATGTTAAAATTATATAGGAATATGCAAAGATGGATAGAGTTTGCATCGAGTATATTAAAGAAGAGGTGAAGATAGTCCTATCGATGACAAGATGAGACAATGCATATTGAGATAGTTTGATGATGTGAGCCATAGATGCAGAGACCCTGCGGTTAGAGATAGAACTATATTAAGGTGAAGCACTGAAGAAAGGCAAGGAAGATAAGACTAACTTGAAATAAAGTGGTCCAAAATGATTTGGATAAATCTTAATCTTCTTGAAAATGTGGCCCAAAAATTTATTGGATGTAGAAAGAAAATCCGTATAGTCAACCCCAATTAACTTGGGAATTAAGGCTCAGCTGAAAAAATATATATTTATTAAATCTAGAAATTTCAAAATGTATTAAAATATCTATGAAAATTGATCTGCTAGTTGGGCCAAGTCATAAATTGCATAGTAAATTAAGGAAGTTAAATTTCCATTTTGATATTATAACATTGCTACTGCTACAAAGATGTGGAGAATAAATGTATGAGTGGATATTATATACAACACATACCTTAAACTTTTCTTCCTCTACCAATTCAAATACGACTGCATCACCATCATCTAATTTATGTTCCAATGCAAATGCCCTCCAACCACCACTAAGCCCAGTTCTGCCGCCAAGATATTTAGCATCATATGCAGATCCATTTTCATCCTCAAGTATCATATCCAAGTCTTTTTTTGGAAGATGATTCTTACAAAACTGACTAGGTAGCCCCTAAAATGTAAAGCAAATAAGAAACGATATGTATTTCTAGCCAAAATCACCTTATTCAAAAGCAAGTGTTTGCTTCTCTATTCACTTACCAACCAAAAGCAGCTATAAACATGAGACCGAACCATTGATTTGACAAAGGATGGATATCCAGATTGCAAACTACTTTGGAATTCCTCAGCCACTCTAAGAGCTCCAATTCGATCTTCATAAGATGCAAGTTTAACTTCATCCAATGGCCTCGCAACATAACTTAAAAATCCAAGGAATTATTGCTATGATTCACAATGTACAATCAAAAAAATGTAAAACATACTTTACAAATAACAAGAAAATCTCACCCACCCTGTCCATGATGATGAACTTGATTTAAACCTCTTTCGCGGAGTTGGAAGTTCAATGTCCATCTGGAAAAACAAGCAATAGAAATTAATTAATGTGACAGTAAAAAAGAACAGGTATATGTAGTCCTCAACCTCTAATCTTCATTATCAACACATGAATGGTACTTACTTCATCAGCATATGTGACAACTGCATTTCGAGTGCGAGAAGAGCGTCTTGGTTCAACTACCTGAGTATTGGCTGACTTGGGTTTTGGAAGGCCTTGCTAAAAAATTTCATAAAAAAACAAATTGGGATCAACATGAAATTCCAAGTTCAATAAACAAAAATGAGTAACGGGTTACTTCTTGTTTAGCCAATTATTTCTTCAAAATTGAGATGAACTTCACCTTGGTTTTCTTCTTCTCAGGAGTTGTGAGATTAGAGAGACTTTTTGAAATGTTCGAAATTCCCAAGTCCTTCAAACAAATTAAAGAAAACCCAGAAGAGCAAATCACATTATTTTCTTGATTAGCCATTAAAATTTAAAAAATAATAATAAGAAGAACATGGCTTTTTTCGCTTTTTAAAATTAAAAAAAAATTAAAAAAAGTAGAAATGAAAACGAAAGGGATAATGGGTGTGCGAATACATACCTCAAATCTCTTCTTGTTTTCCTCAAGGCGTAACTTGCGAGCCTCTTCATAAGTGTTGGAGTTGCCATTGTCTGCTGCCATCTGCTTTTCCTTTTTTTTTTTTTACATTACGGTAAACAAAACGAATAAAAAGAATGATATTGTTAATGATTGTTATACTAAATAAATTAAGAAGCAATCTTTATGGAAAAAGAGGAAATCATTGAATAAATGATTTACCAGTTGACAAGAAACGTTCGAAAGGAACAGTGAAGTTTTGCCCTTCAGCTTCCTACCTGCTGCTCCCAATACAAAATATTTTTTTCCTCTCTCTGTTTTCTTTTCGCAGATAGCAGATGGCGCTTTTTTGAATTTGAAAAAACTTATTCAATCATTTACCCCTCGGGTGAGTAATTTTTTCATTATTTTTTGTGATAATTACTCTTTACCCCCTATATTTTACCCTAATACATTAAATGTCCCCTTATATTTAAAAATATATTTTGCACCCTACATTTTATTTTTATTATACTAATTACTCATTTCATACAATTTTAATCATTTTTAATCAATAAAAAAATATAAAAAATTATAATTAACATTAAAATATGATATTATAATGATAAAAATATGTAAATAGTCTATATATCAACATATTTTTTAGTGTAGATATAAATGCTTCTAAGTTCTAATTATAAATATTTTCATTATTAACTTTTATTTATTATAAAATATATTTAGACACTAATTTAAATGTTTTTATTATTCAAATATCATATTTCTTTGTCAACTATGATTTCTTTTTTTTAATTTAATATAAAATAATAAAAATTTTCACTACTAAAAATCACCGATTAGTGACCAAAAATTTGGTCACTAAACAAATTTTTTTGGTCAGGAAAGACAGTTAGTAACCAATTCCCAACCACTCACCGATTAGTGACCAAAAATTTGGTCACTAAACAAATTTTTTTGGTCAGGAAAGACAGTTAGTAACCAATTCCCAACCATAAATTTTGGTCGCTAAATTTTTTACCGACAAAAAAATGAGTTGATCAGTAATTTACTGACCAATTTGTGACCAAAATATACCAACCATTTTATATACATGTATTTAAAAAGTTAATTAGTGTAATAAAAATAAAAGAAAAGGGGTAATAAAATATATTTTTCAAATGTAATGGGGTATTCAATAAGTTAAGGTAAAATATTGGGACAATATGCAATTACCCCTATTTTTTGGATAAGGTCCAAAAACACCTATGTTTAGCCTGAATGGCATATATGCTCTTAAAGTGTTTTTTCACTCAAATATAACCTTATTATTTATCTTATGATTCAAATATGATCCTTAACTTTTAAAAATCCTAAATTTTAACTTAAGTTCTTTCTTTTTAATCTCTAAACTTTTGTATATGTTCAATTAGGTGAAATTTAAATTTTTAAAATATTTTATCAATAAAATAATTTTATTCATATTTTAAATAATTAATATATATAAAAGTAATATAAATACTTTTATTTTATTATATTTTAACACTTCATCTAATTTTTTTAAACACTTAAAAATCAATCTTTATATTCATATTAATAAAAGTAATATAATATTAATTTATATTAATTTATTGCATATGGCCATAATGAACTAGGGTTATAGAAGCAACTCTCACAACTCAAAACAGGAAGCATCAAAATAAAATTTGCTCAAGTATTCCATCAAACAATTTGCTAGAATTTTCAAACATTAAATGCTAATAGGATGAGTCAAAAGATAAAGATAAATAAGTAATCAGATAATTAAAAAGAATAGAGAAGAAAAGCTAGAGAGTTCAGCAAGAAACTCACCTTTGCTTTACTTGCTTTCTTCCACCTCTATGAATTTGAGTCTTCCTTTTTCTATAAGTATTCAAATCAAAACCTAAAATTAGTGTTAATTCAAATTAAAACCTGATTGCGTTAAAATTTATAAATGAAAAATATTCATTAGAAATTGAATTTACTATTCTCACTTGGTAGCATAATGAAAGAATGTCGAAGAAAAGAATATGAAATTAAGTAGGGGTATTAAACTCCATGGGTTACTAAATTTTACACATATTTTAAAATGGGTACTGAATTTCAATTGATTTTTTTATAGTTGCTAAACATCAATTTGGATACTTAATTTCAATTGATTTCTTTATAGTTACTAAACATCAATTTTGTTACATTTAGGTTAAGCCGGTGAAAATTACCTAACTTTGATATCAAAAAAAGAATATTTATAGTATATTCTTCCTAAGTCATGATCATGGAAATAATTGATCGAACTATTGTTTTATTTCAAAAATGGTACTGAATTTTTGTAATATTTCTTTTTTTGATACTCATGTGACATGATTTTCACCAGATTCCGATTGGTACCATTCGGTGTAATAAAATTATTATTTAGTGACATTAAAGATACAAATTAAAATTTGGTAACCATTTTAAAATTTTGTCAAAATTCAGTGACCCACTAATTATTTTATCCAATTAAGTAGATTCCTGATACTTATATAACTCCGCTTAAGAAGGAAAAAATGAAGAAGAAAATTAATAAAACAGAAAATCATTAATTTATCCGATCATAATTAATATCCTTCAACAAAAGTAGAATTAAAAAAAGCACTTATTTGTAATTTAATAAAGGAAAATGCTATTTGTCTCAAGTACATAATTAATGTGTCTCAATGATGGTAAAGTAGTAATTTTATAATAATATAGTTGATTGATAGACTAAAATGCCCTCCCATATTATTTTCAAATAATATGGAAATTATGTCATCAGTTAAATTTTGTTCCCTTTCCTTGACTATTCTATTAAATGCGGTAAATCACTAAATCTGCTTCTTTTTTTTCTTTAATTTTTTACATGGTCATGCCACTAAGTTCTCATTAACAAACTCAAATAATTAGTATAAGATATATATGAATGGTTGATGAACTTCATACACTGTACATATACTGAATAAGCATAAAATATAATTGAAACCATTGGCAGTAGTGTTTTTGGTAGAATTTTCATCATTCATAGTTTCTTCTTGAACAAAAGGATCTTGAGTACCAATTAGATTTCTATTCCCCTCTTCATTTGTGAAGATAAATTCTCCATACTAAGATTAATTTATGACTAATGTGCTAGATCGAATTCATTAATTTCTGACTAATGTGTTGGATCGAATTCATTCATTCTGTGTATTTTTTGCGTAGTAATTTATATGCTTATGGCTACTGATGTGACTTTATTATATTAATGATTTGTGTATTTGTTTCCAATCATGGAAAGTGGCCATTAGAGAATATTGATGGTTCTGCGGCCACCATGGTCCTGGGTATACTCTCTACAGGTCTCTGACTGTGCGGGTCTCTACAACCAAACAATAAGTTAGAGCACAACGGGACGGTGATGTCCCGACGGCCCTCCAATGCTAAAGTTAGAGAGAGATACTCAAGAAAAAATAAAAGGGTTTTTCTAGGGTTTATAATAATAGAATTACCTCAGTTGTCCTTGTATTATTCCATTTATAGTGTAGCAAGAATCTAGGGTTTCCAGGAGTGCCACCCTATATGTGCGGCACGTGTCCCCTAGTCCCCCCAGGTAAGAATATTCAAAAATGGGATTGTTTCTTATTGGGCTTGGCCTAAAGAGGTATTAGGCGGGTCCATCAATATTCCCCCCCAACGAGTCTCGAAGTTATTTATGACTTTCGTTGTTATAGAGTAGAAAAGACCCGCTATCTCATGACGTGGCGGCTCTTTGTCAGATCATTGAAAAGATCCGCTATTGAAAGTTTGGATTTTTGATTTCCCTTTTTTATTTTTAATTTTACCTCTTCTCTCTCTTCCTTAAAAATCGCGTCCTTTTAATGTCAGACGTTTCGTCTGTTTGATGGACAGCTGTCCTATGCATGTCTTATCATTAATGACGCGACGCTTCGTAATCTGCTCTTATACAAATGACAGTTTTAATAGGTATTTGGAAAGGACCACAATGCCCTTTCACTTTTATGATCAGACGGTCTAGGATCTGCCACCTCTCTAGGTATGATGGTCCATGTAATAGGAATTTTTTTGTATAAAAAGAAACATCTTTCTTTCCTCTCTCACTTTCTTGTTTTCTGGATTTCATCTCTCTTTCTTTGAGTTTACTTCATTTTTCAGTGGAGTATCTCCACGTCTGGTGCGAGCGGCTTCATCTATTTCTACCTGCGGATCTTTCTTCCTTGCCTTGCACTACTGTAGCATCCTTTTACCAGGTTTTTCCCTATGGCTCAAAATCTCTCTTTAAATGATCCTGCTTCTAACGTAGATGATTTTAAGGAGAAAATGAAATCATTAAAAAAAGATAAAATTTGTCTATGTTGATGATTATAATGCTTTGCAAGCTTTTTTTGACCATTACCCCCTATTTGAGGGTTATTCATATTGT
Organism: Bocquillonia castaneifolia; assembly: GCA_948193215.1. Lineage (NCBI taxonomy): Eukaryota > Viridiplantae > Streptophyta > Magnoliopsida > Malpighiales > Euphorbiaceae > Bocquillonia > Bocquillonia castaneifolia. The sequence goes on from CANYLF012025802.1 coordinate 14,362, forward strand.
CAACCCTTAGATAGTCGCAGGGCTATTGACGTCTTAAGTCCTACCAAAATAATTGTTTATGCCAAACAAATCGAGGTTGGCCTTCGCTTTCCTCTCGAACCTTTATTAGTAAAGTTTTTAAAGTTGCAAAAAATTCCTTTGGCCCAATTTCATCCCAATGTCATCCGTAGCTTTTTGGCCTTTT
>CANYLF012026528.1:0-13761 GCA_948193215.1 Bocquillonia castaneifolia
AGGTGTTTAGTGATGTGGCGGTGTGAGGAATGAAAAGTTATACTTCAAGAGCCCCCTTCAAGCTGGAGCATGAATATTTAGAATGCTCAGCTTAGACTTAGATTAAAAGCAGGTGTAGGAAGAGGTTTGGTAAGGAAGTCAACCAATTGATTAGAGGAAGTCACTGGAAGCAAATGGATAACACCAGAATGAAGCTTGTCATGAACTAGATGACAGTCAAGTTCTATATGTTTGCTCCGTTCATGAAAGATAGGGTTTTCTGTGATCTTTATGGTAGATTGGTTATCTCATTAGACAGCAGCATGCAAAGAATGTGGAACATTAAGATCATTGAGAAGGTAAATGAGCCATTGTACTTCACATGTGACAGCAGCTAAGGCTCTGTATTCAGCCTCAGAAGAAGAATGAGAGATTGTTTGTTGTTTCTTTGATTTCTAGGTTATTAAAGCATCACCTAAGAAAGTGTAAAAACCAGTGACTGATCGTCGAGTATCAGGGCAGGGGGCCCAATCAGAATCTGAGAAGGCCCGAAGATTGAGTTGATTGTTGGAGGGAAAGAAGAGACCTTGGCTGGGGGCTGCTTTAAGGTATCGAATGACCCTATGAGTAGCAGTTAAATGTATGGTGGAGGGTTTATCAAGAAATTATGAGAGTTGTTGAATCGCAAAAGATAAATCGGGTCTGGTAGTGGTAAGATATAAAAGCTTATCAATCAGTCTCCTATAATAAGAGTTATCAAAAAGTAAAGGGCTGCCATCATTATGCATCAGTTTGGTATTTGGGGCCATAGGTGTAGAGACAGGTTTGCAATCAGTAAAATTTGAATCATGGAAAATGTCTAAGGCATATTTTCTTTGGCATAAAATGATACCTAAGGTACTGTGAGCAACTTCTAGGCCAAGAAAATAACGGAGCTTGCCGAGGTCCTTTATCTAAAATTATTTATGAAGGTGAGCTTTAACTCTGTTGATGAAGGAGAAACTGTTGCTTGCCAGAATTACATCATCAACATAAATGAGTAGGGCAATGAAAGAGTCATCTTCTCATTTTGGAAATAGTGATGGATCATCTTGGGCTTGATGAAAGCCGATGGAGATGAGTTCTTCACAAAATTTGAGATTCCATTGTCTACCTGCCTATTTGAGGCCATAAAGGGACTTGACTAGTTTGTAGACTTGGTTAGGTTAGACAGTCTGAAAACTTGGTGGTGGCATCATGTAAACATCTTCGTCTAAATTGCCATGTAAATAGGCATTATTGATGTCAAGTTGTTCTAAATTCCATTGTTTAGATGCTGCAATAGCTAGAAGAGTACGAATGGTGGACATTTTAACAACTGAAGAAAAGGTTTGGAGATAGTCAATACCACTCTGCTGGGTATAACCCTTTGCAACAAGTCTGGCCTTACATCTTTCAATGCTGCCATCAGGGTTATGTTTGATTCTATAAACCCATTTGCATCCAATTGCTTGCTTATTTGGAGGAAGATATACTAACTACCAAGTGTTATTAGCTTCCAAAGTATGGATTTCAGCCTTCATTGCATCCTGCCAGTGTTTATGTTTGATTGCCTCTGCATAGGACTTAGGTTCAGTGAGGTGGTTCAAAGCAATTGAGAAAGCTTTATAGGTTGGAGAAATTTTATGATAAGAGATAACAGAAGATAGTGGATGAGGAGATGTTTTGGTTTAATTGACAACAGGATTTGCTGTTACAGAGATATTATGCTGATAATCCTTGAATTTAGAGGCGATGATTTTAGTTTTGGTAGACTGTCTTGGGGGTGTAGGTGACGAAGAAAATTGGTTCTGAATGAAAGATCCTTGAAGGGGTAGATCTTCAGAGGATAAGGGTGTGGTATTTAGTGGAGAAGGTTGAAGAAGGCTGTCATCAGGAAGAGGAGCATTACCTGGGAGGATTCCAACAGGTAGAGTTTGAGAAGAAGAATTAAAAAAGGGGTAATTTTGAGAGAATGGAAAAATAGTCTCTTGAAAAATAACGTCTCTGGAGATTGTTATTTTCTTGTGTTTAAATTATAGACTTTATAACCCTTGGTGCCATGAGAGAAACCGAGAAAGACACATTTTTCTAAACATGGATCAAACTTGGTTCTTTGACAAGATGGGATTGTGATGAAACATTGGTAACCAAAGACTCTTAGATTACTGTAAGAGGGTTGAGTAGAGTGCATCAGTTCATATGGGGTTTTATTGTTAAGAACAGCATAGGGGAGTCTGTTTATGAGGTAAATGGCATGGTTTATACAGTCAATCCAGAACTTTAATGGCAGATTGGCTTGAATTCTCAATGCTCTGGCTACATTGAGAATGTGTTGATGCTTGCGTTCCACAACCCCATTTTATTGTGGGGTGTAAGTTTGATGATGAGTCCCTTTGCTAGCATAGAATTCAGGTATATTGAACTCTGCCCCATTATCACTTCTGACAACTTTAATAACAACTGAGAATTGAGTATGAACCATTATATAAAAATTATGTAATGTGGCTCTGGCATCACTTTTGTGCTTCAAAGGGTAAATCCAAGTAAACCTGCTATAATCATCCACAATTGTCAAGAAATAACGATCACCATCTATTGAAGTCACAGAATATGGGCCCCAAATGTCAATATGTATTATATCAAAAATTTCTTTGGTAACAGATGTACTTAAAGGAAAAGGAAGCCTTTTTTGCTTTGCAAGCTGACAAATATCATGGTAATCTGAATCTGCCACTCGAACTTTATTGTCTATGCCTTGCAACAATTTTATTCTATTATTTGATGCATGACCTAGCCTATAATGCCATAGATTAAGCTGTTGCACATGATTGATGAGATGTTTGTGAATTTCTTGCTTTAGTACTGGAACAAGATGTGTCAGAACTAGATGCCTTCAGCTTATACAAGCCATCCTTCATATCAGCTTTGCCAATCATCCTCCAATGATTGGTTTCCTGAATCAGGCAAATGTTAGCTTTGAAGGTAAAGCAATAATCATTCCTGTTAGTCAACTTACTAACACTGAGGAGATTCAAACTGAATGCTGGGACTAATAGGACCTTTTCCAACATAAGACTATCAGTTAGTTTTACTGCACCAACATGAGTTATTGTAACTTGAATGCCATTAGGTAATTGCACAAACATATCTGTGACGGGTGTGGCGGTGGTGGAATTGAGCATAGAACAGGAGATATGATCGGTTACACCTGTATCTACTATCCATGTAGTTAACTGTTTATGATGTTTGCTAGTAAAAGATGAACAAATAGTAGTACCTTGATAAGTTTGGGGACAGAAGCTAGCAATTAGAGTATTTGCCTGAGGCTGATGTGCAGTAGGTGCTGTTGAGTTAGTGCTTGGCTGAATTAATGATAAAAGTTTCATGTATTGATCCTGCGTGAAGACAGCAGAGGTAGGATTTTTGCCAATATCTGCAGTAGTATTACATATCTGGTTATAATTTCCTTGTTCAATATTTCCAAAATCTTCAGTCATTCCATCCCCATCAGAGTGGATTTCAGTATAGTTAGCATTAGCAACAAATTGCTTGCCCTTAAAACCAGGCGGATAGCCATATTTCTTGTAGCAACGATCAACTATATGCCCAAGCATTCCACAGTAGGTACACATAGGCCTTTTGCCTTGGCTAATTGAATTCTTTCCAGTAAAATAAGTTGGGCCATTATTACCAAAAGGAGGAGTGGGAGGATTATTTCCACGATTATTCCCTTGCCCTGAGAAGGAATTATTTCTATTGCCACCAGGTTTTTGGAATTTTCCAAAGTAAAAGGCTTGTGGTTCTGTGTTGACAGATGTACCACTAGTGAGACCAGCATCTCTCTCATGTTGAATGACAAGTGAAAAGACTTTGTTTATCGATGGGAGTGGATCCATCATTAGAATTTGAGACTTCACATTAGCATAAGCTTCATTAAGACCTTTTAAAAATTTGATAATATGATCACTTTTTTGGTATCCTTTAACAATTAGAGGAGCATCACATTGACACCTTGGAGTACAAGAACAGGTTGGCAAAGGCCTAAGGTTCACTATCCCATAATATCTTCATATGAGTGAAGTACTCAGTTACATTTACAGCACCTTGTTTCATGGAGTAAATTTCCTCAAGTAAATCAAAGATACGAAAATGATTACCTTGTGAGAATCTATCTTTCAAGTCTTTCCAGATTTCAGCTGCATTATCCATGGAAATAACACTATATGTGATTGTAGGAGACAAGAACTTTAAGATCCAAGAGAGAACCATATTGTTGCATCTTTCCCACGCAGGATGCAATGGATCATTTGCATTGGGGACTCGAATGCTTCCATCAATGAATTTCAATTTATTTTTGGACAATAAGGCCATTCGCATGGCTCTAGACCATGAGTAATAGTTAGGTCCACTGAGAGGAGGTGAAACCAGTACAAGAGCAGGGTTCTCATTAGGATGAAGATAAAATGGGCTAGTAGGTGATTAATCAGGTCTTGGTTGATTAGCCATTGAAGAGGTTTTCAAAGAAAAATTTACTTCTAAGAAGAAGGTTATCAAGAATTCAAGTAACAATAGAGAGAAATTCAATACAAATGCAGCAAAGTTGATGAACAAGAAGATTACTGATTGCAGATTAGAATAATAATGAATCGTACCTTAGTATTGGTGATAAAGATGACATTTGGCAATCGAGAAAGTGAGAAAAAAAAGAAAAAGAAAAGCTCTAATACCATTTCATAATTTGGAGAAAAAGAATTTCCTTTTTTCTTATTAATGAGAGAAGAATAATTCTTATTGTTCACAAAGTGCATAGTACAAGTCTATTTATACAAAGCTTAATCAATACAATTAAAGTGGTCAAACTAGTCAACTTAGTTCACACACTTGACTTCAGCAGTGCTGTTAACTGCTTCCTGGAATTGTGGCGGGAATCTAGGCTGATGTCACAGTGGTAGTTACTCTTTAGTTACTCTTCCTCCAACAGGTGTTTGGTGATGTGGCGGTGTGAGGAATGCAAAGTTATACTTCAAGAGTAATTTTAGAAAAAGAGTAATTAATGTGTCATTGATTTTATAAGTAGACACTTTTTGTGAAAAGAAATAATGGACTTGTTGGACAAAGGTAGTATAATATAGTTCAAATTTAAAAGTTGCATCTTTATGAGTTGCTATATGATGTATACTTTTGTTTCACGAGTAAAGTTCGATAAGCAAGTTACACTAGTGAAAAACATCTACTTCTTAGGAAGAAAAACATTTTTTTCATTTGTGATATGTTAATCATACAAATTAGTTAAAAACACATAATAAATTTCACAATAATTTTCTATAAATATTTTATACATTAAGATTATAAATATTCCATTAATTTTTTTTATATATACAGATCATATTAATTTAGGGTGCAGACTTATTTAGGGAGGTCATTCTGTGACATGAATTGCCGTCAATTTCAAACTCTCTTCACCTAAAATAGGACTGGGAATAGCCATAAAGAAAGGTCATCATTTTCTTCTACTCAGCTAACAGAAAAGATTAAGACTTTGCAAATGAACATTGGGGGAAAAATCATAAATAAAAATTTCCTATTCACTAGAGGTAAAAAAAAAAATGAGTTACATAATTTACAGCCAGTTGCATCCTAGAACTACGTCGTGGCTATTTTGTTGGTTTGCTCCAAGTTGTCTCCGATGTAATAACATTACCATAATAAACCTGTTTTGATGCGTCATCCCAATAGGCCTGGTGATAATACAAAATAAACAAAACAATTACAAAAATATAAAAACAAAATAAAAGAAAATGCTAACAAGATAAATCGTTATCGAATAGTACATCTATGCATAAAATGCAAAACCCAGCTACAAGTGGACGCATTTCATTTTTTTCCATATCACTAGCATCCTTGATCAAAGCTGCCTTTCCCATGTCTAATGTCAATTCTCATTTTGGTGTTCATGCTAATGAGCTAGAATTGGAAGACAGGTTCCTAGACATTAGAAATAACTATTCTTTATATATTGTTAAGAATAACTATTCTATAAAATTAGGGAATTACAATTCTATTAACTAAACCAAATAGAAAAATAGCGATTCTATATGGAATAGTTTTTTTCATTCTTTATCTAATTATTGCTTAGGAATAGTTATTCTATTCTATTCATAAAGCAAACACATCCTACCTTTCCTTCCAAATTCCATAAAAAATTAAGGCCATTAAGGTCCCATGAAAAAAAAAACATCTAGAGGTATCGGCCATTAACATCTATCCTTTGTGGGGGGTATCTTTTCCAAGCCTTCAGGGCACAAGCAAATACAAAAATTTACAGAATACTTTCCATCTAGGAAGTGACAGATTTACACAATAGCCTCTAAAGAGGTTTTGCATGAAGTGCAATGCCATGATACCTGCCAACCAGATGGAAGTCCCTTTGATAATTCAGCTAAAACAGGTTGCTGATTTTCCACAATAGGGGCTTCAGATGGTGCCTGTGCAGCTTCCTTGGCAGCCTGAGCTCTTCTGCGCTTCACCCGCTCACGCCTACATATAGGCGGGGAATCCATTATAAATATCAGAATGTGATGAAAAGAGTATAGAAACAAGGAATGGAAGTAAAAAATTTGCCAGCAAAGATTTGCATATTCATGTAATCAAGAGAGTGCAAAATTAATAACTTGTATAAAAAAATAAATAAATAAATAAATAAAACATAGAACAAAAATGATAATGTAGGCAACACATACATAGGCAATAGAATGTTTTAAGCAGCCTAGTGCAGACTTGGAACTGCAAGGAGGACACTACTACTTTGCAACTTGCAAGGAAAACTACCTTACAAGAATATGGTATACCAGAAGTGTGTTTAGATCCCCAAAATTAGACAGACATTGCAGAAAAAAAAAAGTAAAGGCATTAAGCATTTAAATGTTGTCTCTCCTTGTTTTGCCTGCAAGCATTTGCACGTGCCAGCAGCTCACATGCAACAGAAAGACCCACAATAGAGCAAAAATTGAACACAGAACGAGAGCTTATAAATGCAAACGAGTACCATAAAACGAAGGGTCATTCTACTATAGTCCATCTCATCTATAGTCCAAAATCATATAAACCATCAGATTTAAAAACTTTTGAGTCTCAACCATTCATTCCAAATCACTTTGCACTTTTATTTTTATATAAATCATATGACTCTTATTTTTTTGTGAGAGGCCATAGATAGGCACTCCCATTGTATAGCCTTTGCCTAAAAAGGAACCCAAATCATGCTTATTCATTCTGTTCTTCTTCCCTATTATTTTCTAAAGGAAGATTCATACAATTAAACTTTAAAGATATTTTGGAAAAGAGTTTTTTTTTAAAAAAAAGGGAAAAAGAAAACTAGAATTGCTAACAGGCAATTGAGAAGAATCCATACTTCATACTAAAATTATAATACCAAAGCAATAGAGTATTTCTATCTTCCTCCTATATGACCTGAAGTGGACTGTTACATATGCTTTTATTTTCAGATTGCAAAACATACCAATCGCCACCTAAAGGCTGAAAATTAGCATTATCCTTGGCCTCTCCACTGGCAATTTGTTTAGCGTGCCATTCCTGTAATCAAACAAATGTCATGCATGAGGTTAGCAAATGCTAGCTATAGCAAAGGTGGTTTGTAAGCAAAAAAGGTGCATTTACATACCTCAATTTCCCTTTGTTTTTTCTTCTCCAGTATTTCATAAGCACTTTCAGGCTCATCTTCCTCATTCTCATTCAACTCCTCTTTGGCTGCTTTCCACTGTCAACAAGGCACACAAGTTGATTTAATTGTAAAGAAATTTGTCTTGCCATACATGAATAGTCCATCACTTGAAAAAAGAAAAAAGAAAACAAGATAATACCTTGTCCACCAAACTGGAGACTTTCTTATTAGACCGCAATGAGGGTGCAACTGCGACAGTTCGTTTTTTACCCCGAGAAACTGATCAAAGGAAGAAACCAGAAGTTAAATGAGCAACTGGATCTTAAGCAGCTAGTCAATTAAGACTCTTAAAGAGTTCTGCAAATTCAATGAATATGCAAAAGAGAAATCCTTTTCAAGTTATAATCCATTTTGTGCATCACACAATAAATGGTAGATAAAGCAGTCCAACAGGCCTTTGCTGAAGCAATCTGGGTTGCTTGAGTCCTAAAAGTGCTACAGTGGTTATGAACATAAACTTGCTATTTCGGTACATAAGTGGACCAATCAATCCATTTCAGGACACATGATGTACATTAAAAATAACAGATTTTCCCTATCTCCAGCCCAAAGCTCTCTTTATTTATCAATCTTATTTAGTGGTCATCAAATACACAATTAATGAGCAACTAAATGCAATGATTTCAAACATAGGCAAATTTTAACCTCTAAGATGGTAGATGAATGGATGGGTGAGGAGAATGGATTAAACAACGAAAAGAAAACAAATGTTAAAGACACACACAAGTGTACTGCCTCCTCCCCTTTGACCTGATGCCTTGCTTTTACAATCCTTCCTCACATATTATAATCAATCCACCAAGTGAATATTAGGTTATTAACATTATATACCACTTGGACAAGCCAATGAAAGAACACCCTAACATACAATAGCATAAAATTTGGAACATCCGATGAGGCAAGTACTGAATCATGATGCAGGAATGAGAAATTCACAAAGTTGGAATTGTCATAATTATTGGTATAGCCAGGCTGATCTGAAATACTACAGTGCAGAACAATTACCTTTAGATTGAACCTTAGGAGCTGTCTGTGCCACAGCAGTGACAGCACCGGATGAGGGCTCACAAATATTCGTTTTAAGATTTGCTCCAGTAGAAGTTTCAGGGATTGAAGTGGAAGTGACCCCCTCAGATGCTGCAACTGTTTCACTAGCAGTAGCTGAGACATCAACTTTAAGTTTTCTCGGTGCTTCTATTGGCTCATCACCAGTTCGAATTTGATCAGAAGCAAGAGTATTGTAACCCATGAGATGAGATTCAGCATGTAAATGAGAAGACTCGGGAATGTTAACAGAAGGCACAGAAGCCACTGATCCATCTTGAATGTTATAATATGCAACAGGATCAACAGAACTAACAATGACTGGAGCAGTTTCTGCATACGTGTTGGCAGCTGCTTCATAGTATAACGACGGATGGGGAGTCACAACTTGACTTCCATTAGCATGTCCATACAAATTACTGCTTGGGACAGCAATTGTGGATCCATAATATTGGAAATTAGAATCAGGATATGCTAAGTTGTATTGTGCTGCATAAGGAAGTGGTTGACCTGTCTCCATATAAGACGGAATTGGAGGATAGGAAGATTCAGGAGGCTCGTCAGGTGGGGGTGGAGGAACTTGATCATTGTCAGGAGGGGGTGGAGGAATTTGATCATTATCAGGAGGGGGTGGAGGAACCTGATCATTATCAGGTGGTGGTGGGGGGATCCAATCATCTTGTGGGGGTGGTGGAACAGTTGAGTCATCTCCAGATGCCAATGCTGCATATTCAGCAGGGGTATTTGGCTGACAAAGTTGCTCAACTGGAGCAACAACCTTTGCACTTGAAGCATCTTCCAAAGCTGTGACGCCTTCTGAAACGCCATCAACTTCCATATCAACATCCATGTCAACATCTTCCCCAGGAAGAAACTCGGGCTCTGGATAAGCAGTTCCATTCACTTTTTCCCTGACGACAGCACCACCTTCCAAATGCTCATCAGATAAGCCCACAGAAGAAACATGTCTAGCATTCACATTTTCATGAGGAAGATCATTGTGAGAACCATTCTCGACAGTGATTGTGAAATTCGACAGGTTACATTTTCTATTATTTTCACATCCATCTAAATTGGAATCATGCCCCACAATTTCACATGACTTTTTTTTTCCACTAGAAGGAGCATCAGAAGTTCCAATATCATCATCATCCATTTGTGCAGATACAGCAAGGAGGTAAATTTCATTGTTAGTAACATCTTCTAATTGTTTAAGCCGTCTTTGACAGTGGATCCAAAATGGCAGCAAAGATGATCCACAAGATGAAAGAGACTTGATATCAGAAAGTCTAATATCTACTTCTAAAATATATTCTGACATCTGATCTTGACATTGCAGGCGGTGCCCATACCTAAATACAATTAACAGATTAGAAATAAGAAAAAAATAATAGTGTACAATATTCAATCAACAATTATGTAATTTTACCTGCAATGCAATGGATAATCAAAAGGGAAATGCAACAAATGACTAAACAAAGTAACACAAATTTCTTACCCTTTCAATGATTTCAGTCTCTCCAACAAGCTCTCACATTGTTTAATAAGATTAGGGGGAAGAAATATCCCATCTCCAAGTTCATCATTAGTTACTTCATCTCCTAAAACAACATTAGCGACACTAGAGTTTTTTTGCAACTCGCTTTGGCATTCATCAGTGGCAGTATTTTTATCTTTCCCATTCTCACTTTGGTACCCTTCCACCAGCTCATTCAATTGTAGTCCATTAGCATGCACTTCACAGCTTTGAGAAACCAAAGTGGAACCAGCTAAACCACTTTCAGCTAGTGCAGCAGAGGAGCTATCCAATTCAACAAATAAAGTTGAGTTGCACTGACTTGTATCCATATGAGTGGTTTCCATGTTTTGTGCAGGGGTAACTATCTGATGAGAGAGAGATTGAGTCATCTGAGCCAAAGCTTCAGGTAGTTCCCATGAAGTTTCTCCAGTTTCAGTATTCCAGTAATAATACTGATTACTTTCCTCATGCATTACTACCTTCCATCCTAAACCAACATCTCCATTTTCCTGTGCATTATAAGTTCCAGCAACAGAGACTTGCTTTGCCAACTCAATTTCTTTGCCTTTATCAGTAGAGACAGCAGAATCACTTTCTCCAGAATTATTACCTTCCAGATTCTGCAAAACATCAACTGGAGTTGAATCTCTCTCCATGTCCTGTGGTTCACCATTCTGTGCAGTAAGATCTTCAACTGCACTAGCATCCACCTCTTTTCGTTCACTAGGAGGTCCTCCCTAACAAAAATAAAGTGCTTTTGACATTACAGGCATGCAGAACCACAACCAAAAAGCAGGAAAGAGTTTTCAAAAAAAATAAGATAATAAAAGACAAAGAGGTAGTTAATAGCTTGTCGAATGATAAAATAAATATCAAAATCAAACCAATATGAACCAGTTAGACTTCAATGAAACAATCCTTGAATGTGCTCATATAAAAGAAACCAGAGTCTTAAAGTACAAGCTCAAGCAAGGAAAACTCCTTGGTAAAATAAAATATTGAATGACCAGAAACTGTAAATAGATTAATAGAAATTCAAATTCACCTGATAGGTGATGTTTAAGTCATTGATATAGTTCCTAAAGTTGAAAAGCACTATTAAAAGGATAACCAACTTTGTGATCGGCCATCAAAAAAATCATTTTCCACTTTCCACTCAAGAAAGAACTTTGCAAACATCAAGTCAACAAAGTAAAATATTTTACAATATGTCATGAAGTATGCAAATCTCAAGTAAGATATACTAAATTACCTGACCGTCATTATCAGAAGAGGAATTTTCTACATCAGTGTGGTTTGGATTTTTATTTGATCCTTCATCCAATTCATCATCACTATATTGCCCAAGTAACAGAAGAGGATTTTGCGGTTGCTGACCTGAAGACACGACACTAAACAGTCAGATGCTTAAAAAACTATGATACCTTCTAAGAAATAATTAAATGTCAGAAACTAAGCAAACAAAGGAGCATTCAACACAATCAATGTAGTCTCTGCCAATAAAAATATACATATTTGAAGGGAAAAAAAAGTCAGAGAATCATTAGTAATAATTAGATAACAAATCCACTAGGAAGTCACCTGTTCAAATAGAAGAAAGTGTCAGTGTAGGCATAAAGCAAAATAAAAGCTAGAAACATACGAACCGATAGAAAAATAATCCAGACGAAATCTCCAAAATGCTTGGAAGGTGCGAAATAGGGGAATAGAGAGCGGAAGAGATTGAAAAGTTCACTGTGGCAGGGAGCGAGACCTGATCTGATATGAATATAACCATGACCACAGCCAACTTAAATTCTGAAAACATATACTCGGGAGGCAAACAACATAACATATGCCACCAAAACTCATGTCCTCTCTATATAATCCTTTTTTGAAGAAAACTGACGGAACCCACCTGAAGATGAGGATGGTGAATTGGGTAACCCAGAACGTTGTGCAGGATCAATGTCCCCTCCACCTTCTTCATTTCCAGAGGAGCCACCCAAATCTCCTATATAAGTTGAACATAAAGCTATGATGAACCATATAAATATTCAATCATAACTTAACTCTCATCCATGATTAATAACAGCTGCCGAATTTATGACTAAAATTTTGTAAACACAATACCATTCACATGAATCAATACTACTTTCCTTTTCTAGGGTTTGCAATTTAAATCCTAGGGTTTTCGATTTTCTAGGGTTTGCAATTTCATAGGCATAATAAATAAATAAGAGTAAATACCAGAGGGTTCCGCGAAGAGATCGAGCTTGACGCGACGGCCAGCTTTGGTAAGGGCGGCAAGGCGGCGCTCTTTTCTCTTCCCCATTACTTTTATTCCGATTTTGATTTTATTCCAAGTGTGTGTGTAAGCCGTTCTGCGCTGGTTTTGTGTGATATATATTTTGATGACAGGTTTAAGTCTAATTTTGAACAAAGTCGGCCCAAGCAAGCATATTATGCTGTGAATCTGATTTATATGCACTATTTAATTAGGGGCTATTGGCATGTTTATATGCTAAAGCCCGTTCTACTTGTAAACATAAACTTAAAAGGGCCCATTGTAGAAATAAATTTCTGCCCTTACACCAAAAACATTCAGCTTAAAAAACATAAAAAGTGTCCAAAAATATATAGTATTTTTGAAAAACAAAAAAACCCTCACCTCTAACCTTTCCTCTCACGCACTCTCTCATTCTGAGCTCTAAATCAACTACGAACTGCTCCAATAACAGCCATATCCATTTCAAAAATCAAGATCTAAAAAACTAATAACATAAAAACACTAGAACATAACCATTTAAAGTTGCAGAAACTACAACAATGGCGAGATCAACACCACAATCAACACATGTAAAACCAAGAATGAAAAAAATGAGAGCAAATAGAGGAAAAATGGAAAAAAAAAAATGAACGTTCTTCTGATGATGAAAGGGAAACCATAGAAAAATCTCAATCAAAAAGGCAAATAAAGGGACGTGCAAAGATAAAAATAACTCCACAGATCAAAAAGAGAAAGGTCGATGAAGACAGTGACGAAAAGAAGACAAATAAGAAGATGCGATTAGAACAAAAATCAAAGATAGTGAAGGTAAAAGTCAAATCTAAACCTAATTCCTATTTTATTTTTTTATTACAATTATTTTAATTTTCACTTTCTAAAATAAATTTTTTGAAAAAATCATTGATACCGTGCAGTTGATGTTTGCATTATTTTTTTAATAATAGATTAAAATAGTTTTCAGATTTAAGTAAATGATAAGTGTAGTAGTCTAGTCTGTGGTAAAATAAGAGTCAGCCTAAATATTCAACTCAAATCTTCTTTAAAATTAATGTATATGACTATTAGTTTATTAACAAATTAGAATGAGTTTTAAAGTTGATTTGTTCATTGGTGCTTGTTTTGTTACATTTACTGCTGGTGGTCTTAGTATAAACTAAATTGAAATAATATCCATTTCAGCCATTGATA
>CANYLF012027347.1:0-28626 GCA_948193215.1 Bocquillonia castaneifolia
CTTTTTAGGACTCGTAAAATATACATTTTCCCATTGATACTTCTTAAACCTTTGTGTTTGTGACTTGGGCTTGCCACAATATTTGTTCTAATTAGGGGTGTGTAAAAAACCGACCGAACCGAAAAACCGAATCAAACTGAACCGATTTATGAAAATTAGTTTGATTTTTTTGGTTAAATGGTTTGGTTCGATTTTAATTTTCAAAAATTTTGATTTTCGGTTTTCGTGTTTGAAAAATTGAAATTATTAATTTTATTTTTAATTTTTTATATTTATATATTTTTTTATATATTTCACTCATTATATTTATATTTTCATCAATATTTATATGTGTTTTGTATTTATAAATATGTATTTATGATTTTTTTAATATATAAATGTATAAAAATTTAATAAATATTTATTAAACATTAAAAAAATTTTAAAAAAATAAAATAAAAAACTGAACCAAATAAATTTAAATCAATTTGATTCAGTTTAGGAGGTTAATTCAGTTCGGTTTAATTTCAACCTTGTGCCTCTAAAAAACCAATCAATTTTAACTCGGTTCAAACCGAACCGAAAAAACCGATGCACACCGCTAGCCCTAACTGAATTGAAGTACATAAGCCTTCAACACAACAATAGAGTAATAAAAAGTCAATAACTCCCCTAAAATAAAAAAAAAAAAAGGACAATAACACTCCGAACACGTCCTTAGTCTGTCTCTATATTGGCGTCGCTGAAGATGAAATCTCACTCACTAATCTCTTCTTCTCAATACCCACTTCACTGTTCTTCGCGTGGAACCTCCTTCTGTACTCCAACAACACTCAAACTCTTTATACCCTTTGTTTCTTCTTCAACTTGTAAAACTACAATTGAAGGAAGGGTTCAGGGTTTATGCATCACCAGAGCCATGAGTGGATCATCCAAATCTGAAATTGAAACAAAAGAAAATCATAATAAGGAGACTAAATTATGGGGTGGAAGATTTGAAGAGAGTGTTACTGATATTGTGGAGAAATTTACTGAGTCTATTTCTTTTGATAAGGAGCTTTATAAACATGATATTATGGGTAGCAAAGCTCATGCTTCAATGCTTTGCCAACAGGTTTTTTTTATTATTATTACCCTTTACTTCTTTATTTCCTTTTGGTTTTAAAAATATGATCTTTTTGCTCTTTGCGTTGTAAAAATATGATTTTTGTGTTTGGTTGGTAAGAAAATGTTGTGTAGAAGAACAATGGAAAATGCATCACTTTGAGTTTTGATTTCTTTGGTTGTGATTCATTAGATTTTCTTTAAATTTAGTCTAAGCTTATAATGCAATGCGTGTGGATTTGTTAACCTTTTACTGAATTAGAAGGATTGGTCAATGCAGTTGATTGTGGTGTTATTTTTTAATAATGAAATACATATGGTTATTATATTTGTTCATATTTGTAGGGATTGATGAGTGTTGATGATAGGGATAAAATTTTACAAGGTCTTGATAAGATTCAAGGGCTCATTGAAGCTGGTGAGTTTGTGTGGAGGACAGACAGGGAGGATGTACACATGAATATTGAGGCTGCACTCACTGATATGATTGGTGAGCCTGCCAAAAAACTGCATACAGCTCGTAGCAGAAATGATCAAGTTTTGACTGATTTCCGCCTGTGGTGCCGCGATGCTATTGATAGAATCCTAGTATCTATTAAACATCTACAAGTTGCATTGGTGAATTTGGCTTTGGACAATGAGGGCCTCATTGTTCCTGGTTACACTCATTTGCAAAGAGCACAGCCTGTTTTATTATCACATCTTCTGTTGGCTTACGTTGAGCAGGTACTCATTCTTCTTATAGCATTGCAGTTCTTAATTTTTTTTTTTTGTGCATATGGTTACTAAGCAAGAAGATTTTTATTATGATCTAGTAGAGAGGTTTGTAGCTGTGTTTATGGATATGAGATGTTTTACTTTCCAAACTCTTTCTTCTAGGCTGGAAAAACATATTTCAGATTTGTAATATCTAAACTCATAAAGTCAAAATAGAAGTTATCACTAAATTGATAAGAAAACAAAAGCATACACACCAGACGTTCCAAACTCAAATGGGAGATTTTTTTTTTGTTAAGTTTCACCTTTATATTTTGGATCTGAATAAAAAGAATATGTTTGTTTACTCAATGAATTAGTCAGTGTTATTATGGTTGCATTTATTGATGGTTTTATTTCTGATCAAAATCAGCTCCTAACTAATTTTGTTAAAAGCACTCCTGGAGTCTTAATTGAAGCCAAGTTTTCCATTATTTTTTTGTAGCTTGAACGTGATGCCGGTCGTTTACTCGATTGTAGAGCCAGGCTTAATTTCTGCCCCTTGGGTGCATGTGCATTGGCTGGCACTGGTCTACCTATCGATAGGTTTATGACTACTGATGCCTTAGGTTTCACTGCTCCAATGAGGAACAGGTATGTGCACAATCTTCAATATATATTAGATTTAATTATACCCTAATTCTTTCATCTTTCTTTCTTGAGTAATTGGTTATATGATCATTTTCTTTCCCACAGTATTGATGCAGTTTCAGACCGAGATTTCGTTCTGGAGTTTCTTTCTGCTAATTCCATCATAGCCATTCATCTTTCTCGGCTGGGTGAGGAATGGGTATTGTGGGCTTCAGAGGAGTTTGGATTTATCACACCAAGTGATTCTGTTTCAACTGGAAGTAGCATAATGCCTCAGAAGAAAAATCCAGATCCAATGGAACTTGTACGAGGAAAGTCCGCTAGGGTCGTTGGAGATCTGGTTACTCTTCTGACATTGTGCAAAGGACTTCCACTTGCATATAATCGTGATTTGCAGGTACACATTCTATGCATTTTATTTAATTTAGCATGCCAGTGGTATATATTTTTAGGATAACAGAACATTCATAGCCCATAGATGCTGTGTCTATTTCAGTCGTTGCTCACTTGCTCTGTTGATCTTATTTTATCTGTGGAACTTAATGCATATCTTGTTGTTCGTTATTACTTATTACCTTTTTCTTCTAGCAGTTTTAAACCTGTTGAAGTTTAATTAATCCTTTCTCATGAGATATGCTGTGGCTATTTCTGTCGTTGCTCACTTGCTCTATTGATCTTATTTTATCTATGGAAATTAATGAATATTTTGTTGCTCGTTATTACTTATTACCTTTTTCTTCCAGCAGTTTTAAACCTGTTGAAGTTTAATTAATCCTTTCTCATGAGACAGGAAGATAAGGAACCTGTATTTGACAGTGTCAAGACAATTATAGGGATGCTTGAAGTTTCAGCTGAGTTTGCTCAGAACATCACCTATAATCGTGCAAAAATTCAAAAGGCGCTGCCAGCAGGCTATCTTGATGCCACAACACTTGCTGATTATCTTGTGAAGAAGGTAAGTCATGCTCAGTATTATTTCCTATATTTTTCTCCAACTTTCATATTTTCAACATGATGGGAAACACATCACACCAATTCTACATACAGAGACCATCCTGTCATGCTTTGTTTAACTGCATGTGAAATCCTTGACCTCAACAGCTTTTGTAGGGTGTGGGCTAGATTGTCAACTATCATATGCATTGATACTTTTATTGTGCAACCAATTGCCAACTTCAAATTACTAATCCAAAGTGTTTTTCAAGGGAGTTACTGTCCACAGCTGTTGATAAAAGTGAATTTCTTTCTCTAGTTTGGAAATTGATTATTCAATTAGAATAAGCAAAATTATCTGAGAAGCAAGATGGGGTTGCTATAATGTAGTGACAGATAAAGGTGGTCTCACTAGCAATGCTTCTTCCTGAAGATATACCCAGGAAAGACCTTCCATTGAGAACTGATGATCTACAAATGCATTAGCTGTATATTTATTACAATAGTGGTGTTTAATTCTATACCAAAAATAGCTTTGTGGTAAGCTTGTTTTTTGCAGGCTTCCATACTCCTATTCTATTTGAATTCTCGTTTTCTTTTGTATTTCTTTAATCTTAATCAGTGTCACAATTAAGTTTTGTTCTAAGTGTGATTTCCGTACCTTAAAGTTTGCTGTGGCCTTTGAAATTCTTATCCTATTTGAATTCTCCTTTTATCTTGTTTTTCTTTTTTTTTTAACCACCATCAAGTCTGTTGTTATTCCTGAAGTGTGAGTTCCTTGTGAACTATGAAATTCTCGAATCATTTCCTCGGGTCTCAAATTTTCTCCACATCTTTGTTTTCCTGCAGGGAATGCCTTTCAGAACTTCCCATGATGTAGTTGGGCGTTCTGTTGCCATGTGTGTTTCAAAGAATTGTGAGCTTCAGGATCTAAGTCTTGATGACTTGAGAAATATAAGTCTGGTTTTTGAAAAGGATGTATACGAGTATCTTGGAGTAGAGAATGCTATTAAGAAATTTGGTTCATACGGTTCCACTGGCTCTGCTTGTGTTTCTGACCAACTCGACTATTGGGCCACGAAACTTGAAATTAGCAGAAACAGACATCATTAATAAGGGGTGTTGGAGTTATTAGCAAGACTTTGAAAGCTCATTTTTAAGGAGTTGGGAAACTATTGCAGTGGGCAAATGTTGGATGCAGAGTTTTGAAAAACACGGAAGATGAAAATATCAATAAAAAGAGGCAGACAGAAGTTGATATGGCCAATTTTTCAACTTTTAAATAACCAATTCTATGTTGTGCATTAGAAGCACCATTGACATTTGGACAGAGATTGTACTGTATTCAAGTAGTTTATTTCTCAGGTAAATGTCGAGAGAACATTAATTCTAACAAGCGTTTACCTATGTTTCATTTCATATTTGCCATAGATGGGTCTCTAGGCAATTGATGCCGTTGTTTGTAACACGTCTCTGGACGTGCCTTTTAGGCAGGCCATTGGAAATATTTGTGCAATTGACATTGTTACCAAAATGAAAACGCTGAGGCCATCATTGAAAATTAGTACTCCCTCCTGTTGTTAATGCCTGTCGTCATTACATAAGACTAATACATTCTTATTAATTAATCTTATTCTTTTCAAATTATTACTACATTGCAAAATGGCCCGAAGCATTTAGGACATTTTTTGCTTACCCAAAATTGTTTCGTCCACAAACAAACACATAGTAGTTAAAACGGTTTTAGTCCCATCTCCCATCCCATGCAAGAACATACATAGGCAGTAGTTTACAGTACAACACAACAGTGGTTATTACGAACATACATAGGCAGTAGTTTACAGTACAACACAACAATGGTTATTAAGAACTCTCTCACTTAAAGTATTTTGTTACCAAAGATGAAATCTCACTCACTTGTAACCTCTTCTCCTCTATACCCACTTCACTGTTCTTGGCTTAGAACCCCCTCATCTACTCCAACCACATTCAAACTCTTCATACCCGTTGTTTCTTCAGCCTGTAAAAGTGCAACTGAGAGAAGGGTTCAGGGTTTATGCATCACTAGAGCCGCAGGTGGATCATCAAAACCTGAAATTGAAACGAAGGAAAAACTTAGTAAGGAGATTAAGTTATGGGGTGGAAGATTTGAAGAGTGTGTCATTGATATTGTGGAGAAATTTACTGGGTCTATTTCTTTTAATAAGGAGCTTTATAAGCATGATATTATGGGCAGCAAGGCTCATGCTTCAATGCCTTGCCAGCAGGTTTTTTTCTTCTCTGTTTCTTTCCTTTTGGTTGTAAAAATATGATATTTTTGTCCTTTAAATTTAGTCTTAAGCTTATAATGCGCAATGCATGCATGTGGATTTACTAATCTTTAAATTAGAAGGATTAATCAATGCAGTTGATTGTGTGTGGTTTTTTTTTTCTCACAATGACATGCATATGGGTTATTATATTTGTTTGTATTTGTAGGGATTGATTAGTGTTGATGATAGGAATAGAATTTTACAAGGTCTTGATAAGATTCAAGGGCTCATTGAAGCTGGTGAATTTGTGTGGAGGACAGAGGGAGAGGATGTGCACATGAATACTGATATGATTGGTGAGCCTGCCAAAAAACTGCATACAGCTCGTAGCAGAAATGATCAAGTTTTGACTGATCTCCGCCTGTGGTGTCGTGATGCTATTGATAGAATCCTAGTATCTATTAAACATCTACAAATTGCAGGACATCGTTTTTCCTGGTTACACTCATCTTCAAAGGGCACAACCTGTTTTATTATCACATCTTCTGCTGGCTTATGTTGAGCAGGTACTCATTTATCTTATAGCATTACTACAGTTCTTAAGCAACAAGATTTTTATTATGATCTAGTAGCTAGAGAGGTTTTTTGCTGTGTTTATGGATATCAAATTATTTACTTCACAAACTCATTGGGTCTGGATAAAAAGAATATGTTTGTTCACTCAATGAATTAATCAGTCTTATTATGGTTGCATTTATTGATGGTTTTATATCCAACCAAAACCAGCTCCTAACTAATTTTGTTAAAAGCACTCATGTTGTCTAATTGAAGCTATATAAGTTTTCCATTATTTTTTGGTAGCTTGAACATGATGCCGGTCGTTTACTCCGATTGTAGAGCCAGTCTTAATTTCTGCCCCTTGGGTGCATATGCATTGGCTGGTACTGGTCTACCTATTGATAGGTTTATGACTTCTGATGCCTTGGGTTTTACCGCTCCAATGAGGAACAGGTATGTTGTCACGACCCATTCCCGGGATCATGACCGGTGCTAGGGAACGGGTAAGCTATATGTCACCGGAACCCGTAGCAAGCCTATATAAACCATCTATTGAACTTTCATAACATAATGAAAACCAAACCTCTCGTATATATATATATAATCAAATGTTGAACTTCCCCTTATTATCTTTAGGTCGGGAATTCGCCAATCATATAAACAAAATAATAAAATCAAATCAACATTTATTTGTCACCACAAATATATCAGGTGACTGACACAAAGCCAAGTCAATCAAATAATACAATTAATCACACCAAATACTTAACCCGTACTGTCACTGAAACTCTAGAGTATGAAAATAACATCACTCTTAAATAAAATCAGTACTTAGCAATAACTCGTGGAGAATGAATGCGAGTCTCTAAGAATCCACACAAAAGGAATCAGTCTGCTCTCCTGAAAGAAAAATAGTTGAGGGGAGTCAGACCTCACTGAGTAAGTTATATCAAATTTATTTTAAATAATTACTATGCATGCCAAAAAAATAATATTTACTAATTCTTTCTGATAATAATAATATTTTTACACACAAACGGAGGGAGGAAATAAAGTAGAACACCTAAACTCAAATTTCTTCTAATGCCCATTCTGGACCTCTTAATCCATTGGACTGAGCCTATATCCAAATTTACCACATAATCATATTAGTTTAATTATTTATCCAAAATTTATTTATACCAGTGCCACAAGAGTCCTTGGTGTCCTAACCGAGGTTAACCTGGTTCTTAAAGGCCTCAGTCGAGTTTTCTTATCCAAACAGGTTACCAGCGCCACGAGAGCCCTTGACATCCTAACCGAGACTGTCCTGGTACCTACCAAACGTTACACGTGTGCCCCGAGAGCCCTTGGCATCCAAACCAGGTTAGCACACCCCAACCATATAAATTCACATTACATAACTGAATCCCGATCAATATCATGTGCACACGATCCTGGTGCCGCCCACCAGGAAGTTCGTTCCACTTACCTTCTTTATTCCTCCATTAAAGCAATTGAAATCCAATAATACCATATATAACTTCAAATATATAAATTTCTTTTAACATATAATATATTCAATATAAATGCATATATATATAAATAATTCAACGAAAATAATTAATATGTGAAATATTAATTATGATTCAATATGCATGAATTACTGTAATAAAAATATAATAAATGCATGCAATTAAATAAAATAAAAATGATATAACTCATAGAAAAATCGATCACAACGCGTCCTACTGCTCCGGAGCAGGATCCCTACCAATCTGACGATCTAATAAAAAATAAGATAATAATTTTATCAGAAACAACACAAGAACATCCTAAAACAGGATTTAGAATCCTATCATCGGAAACCTAATTCTAATCCCGACACGTTTATCGAGATAATCCTATCAAAATTTCGGTAGCATCTCCCCTATAATAGGGATATCTCTCTACCAAAATGGAGCCCGTATCTGCAAACAAACACACTTCTATAGCCAACTTCACATACCAGACCTACCAGATTACTCGAATTTACCATTACGATTTCACAGCAACAATATATATAACATTATCTATCCACATTTATATCTAACTTAACACATCACTTAATTTGTCAAAATATATCCATTTAAAGTCCACCAACATCAATTATAAACATTTTATCAGTCCGGTAATTATACCATCTTAACTCGGCTTTTAATTCGATTAATTAATTAATTGGCCTATTTAATCCGAATTAATACCAATTCAACTCCATTAATACTTATTTAACATCCTAATAATATTTTTAAAGCTTAAACGTATAAATTAACACTTAACAAGTGTTTCCGAGATTTCCATAGACCACATTTTAACTTCCGGGATTTTTAATTTAAAATCTACACATTATTTACCTATAGAGCCTTTACAAAAGTTTTCCGAAATAATTTATAGTATTTTTAAAAAATATTTTTGGATCTGGCCGGAGTAGGGCCCGCCGCGGCCGTCCACGGTGGCCGGAAAAGTCACCGGCCGCCGCGGGGAGGTGGCTGATGGCCTCCAAAACTTCTAGACCACTTCATTAAGTTGCAAGGAGTCCAAAAATCATCTCAAATCGTTCAAAGGAGCACCAGATCACCGGCCAGAGGCCAAGACAGCTCGTCGGTGACGGAAACGACGTCTGCTCCGATCTGCCACCTCCGGTCACCGTCGTCGTCGTGGACCAGCTCCAAACTACTCTCCTCCAGCTGATCTACAAGTCTGCAACTTCAGATGGGGCAAAAAATGGCCGGAGCACCACGGACAACAGAGGACGACGGTGGCACAACTTTGGGGATCAATTCCGTTCTCCACAGACAACGGCAGTAGCTCTAACTTATACCAAAATGTAGAGGACTTCACGAGCTTTGATTTAACTACTTGCTCGTCCAAAATGGAGGTCGGGAGCTCAAGTTATTGGCTAGAGAAGATGACCGGGCTACTGTAGCAGTTCGAGAGAAATCTGGGGGCCTCAGCAGACGTTTTCTGAAGTTTTTGATCTGTCAATTAGGTCAGGCAGACAAAAGGGGTATATAAACTGAAGTTTTCAGTTTACAAATAGGTCCTTTTTCCCAATTACTTTTTATCCCGAACTCGGTTTCGACTCAAATTTTAACCATAGCTCAATATAATATTTTAACACTTTCATGCAGAAAATTAGATCAAAACATCCCGAACTATTATTTTGAATTTTTAAAGATTAAATCCTATTTATTCAATTATCGGATAATTAATCCAATTCGGGAATATTTACTTAATTCCGAGTTAATATACGTTAATCCGGTAAGAAAAATTCACGGATATTACATATGTACACAATCTTCAATATTTAACTATCTTAGATGTCTAATTTGGTGTTCTTGGTGATCTAGGTGCAACCTTAATATCTTTTGGTTCCTCAATTTTACAAGGAATTCTGCTGATTTCAAATTATGTAGCCAATTTTTTTTAACACCATTAGTTTGTGATTTGTCATCCCAATCCAATCTTATGTTATTTCAATAAATATATTCTTTGATCTTTTTTTTCTTGAGAAATTGGTTATATCATTCTCTTTCCTACAGTATTGATGCAGTTTCAGACCAAGATTTCGTCTTGGAGTTTCTTTCTGCCAATTCCATCATAGCCATTCATATTTCTCGGCTGGGTGAGGAATGGGTATTGTGGGCTTCATAGGAGTTTGGATTTATCACACCAAGTGATTCTGTTTCACTTGGAAGTAGCATAATGCCTCGGAAGAAAAATCCAGTTCCTATGGAACTTGTTCGAGGAAAGTCTGCTAGGGTCGTTGGAGATCTAGTTACTCTCCTCACATTGTACAAAGGACTTCCACTTGCATATAATCGTGATTTGCAGGTACACATTCTACACGTTTTATTCAATTTTAATGAATCCTTTCTCATGAAACAGGAAGATAAGGAACCTGTGTTTGACAGTTAAAGGGATGCTTGAAGTTTCAGCTGAGTTTGCTCAGAACATCACCTATAAACGTGCCAGCGGGCCATCTTGATGCCACAACACTCGCTGATGATCTTGTGAAGAAGGCAAGTCGTACTCGGTATTCCGTCCTACTTCTAAGCTCTTTCTTCAACTTTCATATTTTCAACATAATGGGAAACATATCACACCAATTCTATATGACACCTCGCACAAATTCTACATCCACAGAGGCATTCCTGTCAATCTTTGATATCAACAGCTTTAATAGGTTGTGAGCTTAATTGTCAACTGTCATAGCATTAGTAATTTAATTGTGCAACCAATTTGACTATTGGGCTACCAAACTTGAAATTAGCAAAAACAGACATCATTAATAAGGGATGTTAGCAAGACATTGAAAGCTCATTTTTAAGGACTTGGAAAACTATTGCAGTAGCCAAATGTTGGATGCAGAGTTGTGAAAAACACGGAAGATGAAAATATCAATAAAAAGAGGCCATTTTTTCAACTTTGAATAACCAATTGTATGTTGTGTGACATTTGGACAGAGACGTTTGAATTGTAGTTTATTTCTCAGGTAAATGTTTACCTAGAGTTGATGATTGCAGTGCATATCATGTTTAGTTGCCAAAATGGCAGTGATTGAAAACTAGAAAATAAACAGAATGGCAGTTTTAGCCAAATTTTAGCCTTTCTTGTGTGATTTTAACGTACTTCTTCAATCCAATTTCACTCAACAGCAGCATTTCATTTATTGGCATCAATTTGCCATCTCAAACAAAAGTACTACTTACTACTTTCACCCAAGAGGTTCCCAATTTCCACTTGGAAGTAAACTCTTTGTTGCACTCGTAATTTTGACTTTCCGGTAACTATATACATCTCAACATTCAATGTAGAAGTTATAGTTCTAATAATTGAACATTCTAGCTTGTGGAGCTTAACTTTCTGAAGCACAAAAAACCATGTGTTTTACAACAAATGTATTAGCAGAGCAGCTTCTTTTGTTCAATTGCATCCATATTTCAGACTGCTGACCGCTTAGCTCTAGTTAACCTTACAGGCTTATCTGCCACTGCTGTATCAGCTCCCTCTGCCTTTTTTAGGCCTTCAGCAATATCCGGTATTGAGAAAGATGAATCTACAATATCGTGCTTAGCAACTGGTTTGCGTCCTCTCGCTTTCTGGCCACGTTTTTTAGGACTTGGATTTACCTGTAAAAATTTAGATTTCTGTCAGTGAGCTGTTGACAAAGAGAACAAAAAGAAAAAAAAAAAAGCAAATGAACAAAGAAAAAGGCAAAAGAATGGCGAAGTGGTTGTTTGCTTCAAAAGTATTTTCTGCCCTCAGAAAAATAATTTCATGTGGTAAGGGTTAAACAGAGGAGAATATGTAACGGTTATGTGGAATGGAACATACCACTGTATTTCCAATTTCAGATAAAGGCTTCCTTATTGGTGCATTATCATTGTCCAAATCTGCAGGTTGAGAAACAACATTGCCATTCTCCATTTCTAAGGTGCCTGAACCTTGCACAATATTTTGAGCCACCTCCTGTTGAACTGAGCTGTCCATCTTAGTAGAAGAAACTCCTCTATTGGTGCACTTAGAGGCTGTACAGCCACATCCTGTACCGCAGCTACCAAAAGCAGCCACGCATTCACATTTTGATGTCTTGCAAAGAGATCTTTTTCCGCATGAACAGCACACTTGGGATGTAGATTTCCCCATAACAACATTACTTTCTCCTGAATATTCTGATTCAGGCGTGTGTATGATATCAATGCTACTACCGGAAGACACAGAAGGTTTAACAAGAGCCACCTACAAATGTCACAATTTTCTGATTAATTAGCAAAACTTGAGTATGTTCGTGTAGCTATTAGATTTCTATTTAGCTAAGCCTAATCATGTTATTAATGCTCAAGCAGCATAAAAATAAGAGATGGGAGGATCTAGAAAAGGCAAGGCATGGTAACCAAGTAGATACACTTACTGGTGGCTTCTTTCTATGAACCTCTGCCTTTGGTATTCCTAGTTGATTAACCACATCAGTTAGCCTTTTTACTTCTTCCTTGAGTTCTCTTAGTTCTGATTCTCTCACTGTGCAGTCAAGTTCTTTGTCCTGTAACAGGTATCTTAAAGAACAGGGAAGAAAAGGTTGAGACAGTTTTTTCATATATGGTAATCATTTATGACTTTCTGGGAAGAAAATGAATCAATCAGATAATCACAAGGAAAAAAAAAACAAGTCTTACGTAAAATTTTCTTCCCTCAGTGTCTCTGCTTCTTCCTCATACTTTCTGACCTCTTCAGCCATCCTAGTCAAATGCATTACTCGAATCATTTTGAATACAAGCAAAACATAATCATTTAACAAATTCAATTTAAATTTTTAAACTTGGATAAAGCAGCAAAATATGAACTGAAACTACAGCCAATTGCTATTAGTAGTAACATGTTTGAAACTTGAAAGTTTATTATTACAAAGACAAATTTTATATAGCAACTAACAAAATAACCAAGAAAATTTGAGCTTGAAATGCTAACTAATTTACCCTTAGATACGACAAGGACTTACTCTTCCATTTGACGCTCATAGTCAGCACGTAGTTCCTCTGCCCTTGCAGCAAATTTAAGCTGAAGCTCTATACCCTGTGCCAGCGCCAAGTCAACAATACGAAAATAAAGTTAATTGAACATTCCTCCAATTGTTCAACGGAAAAAGATATTGTTCATCTATAAATAATGGTAACGTAGAAATCAGACTGTCTGATTTTCCTTCTCAATAAAATAAATTAACAATTATTATGATGATGATATTTAAATCTAAAGTTCAAAAAATAAACGAACAGTTAAAAGATACCAGTTGCTAATTAGTTGGCCCAGTGAATTCTAGCATAAATTTTGAAAAAAAAAATTATGGATTAGTATCCATTCTGACAAATGCCTAACCTAAACACGGTCCCAGGTATATACCAAAGAGGAGAAAATTAAATGTGCAAGACATCCCAAACACACCAAAAAAAACATTTATATAGCATCCAAACATGTACACGAGGGTCCTTTATTGAGTTATACGTACCTGGATTCCAGGACTCTGGCCACTTTTAGCATCTACATTAGATTAGGAAATAAAGAAAAAGTCAATAGAGTAAAACTCAACAAGTAATCATGAAATGAACAAAAACAGCACACAGCAATGTACGCTGACCTGATGAGCTCTGAGATGAAGCCTTCCGAGATTCTAATAGGTCTTTTAGCCGCTTCATAGCCATTGATGCTTCTTCTGTCTTTCGCTGCAATACCTGATGTTAAAGCATAACATATTTATTAAACAAATGATTCTCCGGTCTATAATATATAGAGATACTGGAAAGTAGCATAAAAAAGGTTTTTAAAAATTTAGGGAGGAACATCAACTGACCAACTTCTGCTTCTCATACAAAGCAAGCAACTTGCGCATTTCATAATCTTTCCTTCTTTGCTCTTTCTTGAGCTGGTAATGTGAAAACATAATTTCAAATACAAAAACATGTGAGTACATTACTCCACAGAAACTTCACAGCTAGGTTGTAGTGTTCGAAACTTTCTTTGATATGAAATATGTTATCAAAATCAGGATCCTTGTATGGAAAAAGGCAGGAGCCATAGAAACCATTAAACTAGTTTTACATTAATAATGTGATGTAAAAAAAAAATTGATGGGCTCCCAACTTAAATAAATATATTAGCTAAAACAAGTGATAAAAAGCACATGCCTGAAGATTTTGTTTCTCTAGTGAAGCCCTTGCTAGCCTGGACTGCACAGACTCTAACTTCAACTTGCAAAGAAGTTGAACCTTTATATATATATATATATACATATAATAGCAGAGACAAGCAAAATCACTTCATAAGTAAATCAATGAAATGCTAAAAACATAAATTAATTAAATAAATAATTTTATAAGAGCATAAATAATATAAGCATAGCAAAAGAAGTAACCTTTTGAGCCTTTAATCTCTGAATTTCATTCAAAGATGACACAACTGCCTCACCATTCTTTTGTTTCTTTGAAGACGAGTTTTGCTTTCGCGCCGATAGCTCCGATAGTCCATTCAGTTTCTTCTTCAAATGCAAAACCTAAATCAATAAAACAAATTAAAAACACATTCATTATCACTTTTACTTTACAGTGATATAACTAAAAATGTGAATCAAAGAAAGATCTCCTCCTCATCACCTGTTCTTCAAGGGCAATAAATTTTTGAGAATCATCATTTTGAATATTATTATCATCTTCCTTCTGAACTTGAAGGGTAATAACGGAATTTGGTGAAACATTAACCAATTTGTTCTTCAGCTCCTCATTTTCCCTCTGTAATTACACAAATCATTTAATTTCCAAAAATTACAAAATAGCTATAACAATTATAATATTCATATTCAAATGGATAAAAACTAAAATAAATAAAATAAAATAACAACTTTAAAAGTGACCTTGAGAGTTTCGTTCTCTTTCTCCAAATCTTCGCAGTGCTGCTCCAATTCTTGTTGCCGCTGCTGTGGTTTATCAGCGCGTGTGGCCGATTTCGGTGAAGAATCGGCGACGCTGGATCGCTTAGATCGGCGATTCGTCTTCTTCATCGGACTTAACGGCGATCTGATGCGTTACTTACCGTTGGAGAGGAAGATTTTTGAATTTTGTTTTCTTTCCCTCTTCTCTGTCTCTTACATAATACAAACACGCTCCATCGGTTGGTTTTAAAGCCATCGAAATTGGGCCTCGTGCTTGGGCTTTGGGCCTACAAGAGATGCCCATTATTGTGTGTAATGTCGTTTGCTGACCTGAAGTGAAACGACTATTGTTGGTTAGTGGTTCATTAACACCTTACTTATTTCACATTTAAATAAATAAAGTTATTTTGGGGGCCTTGTTCTAATTCCTTGAAAAGTTATTTTGGGTGTTAAGTGCTTTAAGATTATACAAAGACTATTATTGATATTGTAATCATTTGTGGAACTAGAATTTTTTTTTTTATATAGTTATTGCTTCAATGTATCTTATATCTTTGGATCCAGATTACAAATCCATTGTGAAGGAATGGTTGTGTAGAACTAGAATTGAATGTCTAATTGTAAAAATGATGCGGCAAAGTTGAAATATCGAAAATTTAAGAGGATAATGCTATTATTTTCTTTATAAATTTGGTAAAATATACAGATGAAATTTCAGTCTTTGAAATTTTATCATGCTCATAATCGAACATTGGTTATTAATAAGGGTGTCAAAATGTGTCATGACACGTTAACACGATCCGTGAAACACGTAAATTTAGCGAATTAGTGTTGAGTATAAGCGGGTTCGTATCAGAAACGAATCGACCTATTTACGACACAATTTAAACTGATCGTGTAGCGAGTTGACCCGCGAACCCGTCCAAACCTATTATAATATTTCGTGTTATTTGGGTCGCATCAACACGATCCAACCCATTTTCAACCAATGTAAATATATCAATTTTATAAGGTTGTAATTGTCATTAGACATTTAATATACGTACACTTATATTAGAAAAAGTTTACTTTTCTCATTTTCACACGATCACTTTCTCTAATTATATAAGAAACTAAATTATTTTTTTATTTTTTTAATTATATAAGAAAATAATAATTTGTCAAAAAATAATTTAATAAAAATATTTGTCCTTTTATAATTATGTATTTTATTATATTAATTGTTGTATTTATTATTTTATTTTAAAAGTTTAATATGTAGGTTTAAAATTAAAAAATGATATATAAGTTAAATGGGTCGTGGATCGTGTTAAATTTACGAGCCACATATGACTCATTTAAGTAAATAAGTTATGCGTGTCATGTTCATGTAACACGTTTATTTTCTATGTCGTGTTCGTGTTTAAATTTTTGACACGATTATTAAATGGGTCAAATTTATATTGACCCTAATCGTGTTACCTGAATTGATCGACACGACACGACACGAACACAACCCACCACCAGGTTTTTTTGACAGCCCTTTATTAATTACATGAAGAAACACTCTTTCACACACATATATTCTCTTAAATATTTTGATTATGAACATGATAAAACTTCATGTAATTTAAAATATCAATATTAACACTAAAGTTCCAATCTGTGTTAACTTCTGACTCGGGCAATTATTTGTTTGAAGAAGTCAAAACACATTTATAAAAAAAAAAAAATTACACCTCTTATCGTTTGCCTAACCCAAAGTGTAAACAAACAAAAATCTGTATTTTGATTAGAACTTTTAGCTTTTTTTTTAACTAGTTAAACTCCTGTTAATTGGATAATTAAAACCAACTTATTTAGCAAAAGCCTCTTTTGAACTTTACCAAATACTATAAGAATTAAGAAAAGCAAATTGTGGTCGTGTGGAATAATTTCTTGTTTGTATCGCCAAACTGAATCCATTTGGACCTCTCTAAAACCACAACTCCTCGAAGAAAAAGAGCACTCTTACAATAGAGTTTGGACAAAGAATCTGTGTTGCCATTGATAAAGAGAGTTCAAAATGAACAATATCATGTTGTCTGAACCACAACCAGATGGGGGTCAAGAGCAAAAAATACACTCCTAATCTAAACCTGTCTTCTCAGATTTCTAGAAAGAAATCAATTTCGCATTTTTATACACGAAAGGCACATAATTAGTTCCCCGCATTCTTTTCTTTGCTTCCAAGTTTAACACTCACTGGAACAAGAATCTTTTAATGGTAAGTGCACTGATTGTGGTTTGTTGATCTGTGGTCATAGTGAGTGTTCCAAAGTTAGCGGCCATAGTTTTCTTTTTCTTCGGTTGCTCTTGGAGGCCTGGCAGGACTTCTTGTAGGATGTGCAGCATTTTCCTTGTTGATTACTTCATTGGATTGATCAGCATTCCTCTCTCTTAAGAGGGCACTGCTATTTGATGATGCAGCTGATAGCATTGCCCTTGGCAACTTCAAAGGCACGTCTGCTTCATTTGCAGCACTGTTTTCTGGCTTCGCGCTGTTAGATGCAGCTGATAGCATGGCCCTAGGTAACTTCAAAGGTTTTGTATCTACCTCACCTCCACTATTGTCTTCCTTCTTGCTGGCTTCTGTTTTTTCTGGTGGAGCAACAGGAACGAGCTGAATAGTAGATTTGCGCCATTTCTTCCTCTGGTTACCCTTTGGTACATTGGATTTGGCCTGCAGGAGTTTCGAAAATTGCATTTAATATAAAATCAATCAAGAGCAGTAAATTACATGAGAGAAATATTAGGATGCTCCTAAGAAGATGCTAACGAACACTCAGAAATTGGGAATCTGGTTCGTAGCTTCTTTCATTTATCTGTTTCATCTTAATATACAAGAAACCCATTATCATGAATAGTTTTGCCTATATATATATATATGTATGTATGCATGCATGTATGTATGTATGTATCAGATGGTGTCAAATGGAACATACCGCTGTATTTCCTATATCTGACAAAGGCTTTCTTTTGGCTGCACCATCATCATTCGTCTCAGAAGGCTTCTCAATCAGTGCATTCTGAAGTAGCATTGCACCATGAGCAGCAAGATCATGATTCTTCTCTATTTCATCAGAGCCTGAACCAGTCCCTGCACACTCAGCCTGTTCATCCAACTTCAATAGAGTATTTTCCCTATTAGAGCATTTACTTGGCACACAGCCACAAGATGCCCCACAATTGCCCCCAGCCTTTCGGCATTGGCACTTCATTGTCTTGCATAATGAAGCTCTACTGCACGTGCAACATATCCCAGATGTAGTTTCTCCTTCAGCAGCAATGGATCCTTCACCAGATGAATTCAATTCTCTATTTGAACTGCCCCCACTTTTGGGAATTTTTTTCTGGGTGGGCCGTTTCATTGGCCTTGCTGAGTCTACCCATTCATCATCTTCTTCAGCATATTCATCATCTGAATCTGATGAATCTAAATATTCAGATTCAGATGTGTCCATATCCTCCATTAATACGACAGAGCTTCGGTACCCCTGTTAAGGAAGTAAAGGGACGGAAGAGGAAGTAAATGAGAACAATAGTAAAGTAAGAGCATTGTTGATCCTAGCATTAATAAGCTTATTAGGATTTAGGAGGCAAGAATATACATACACATTATTGTAGTTCAAGTTGACCAAGGAAAATTTACCTGCTTGCGCGATTCATGCTTGCGTCCCCCACAATTGATGTCAGGAACCCCAAAATCTGCTTCACTTTTCATGGAATATTTCTTCAAAGCTGAATTCTGGCATTACCAAATTTACAACATTATATAAATTAATTTCTATCTGCATCTTTTCTTCTTCCATTTTCAACTACCCTTGTACTCGAAATAAGGAAAATATGGAACTAACCTGCGACTTAACCTGATGAATGAGCTCTGCCTTCTGCATTTCCAAGTGCCTAGCCAAAGTACTGAGTTTCACTACCTTGTCCTTCAAGTCTTTTATTGCACTATCCTTTTCTCTGCAATCAACTTCTTTATCTCGCAATAGGCACCTTGAAAAGCAAAAAAAGGACAATCCATTACAAATGAAATTTTGGGAAGATATGCCACTCAATTAGTGGCAAGAATTACAGTGGATCTAGCTTCCACAAAGAAATGTTGATTTTAAAACAACCCAAAGGAATAAGAAGAAAAATGAAAAGGATTATCACCTGGAGGAAGATGCTAAATTAAATAGATAATTCATTGCATTCTTTGCATCAGCTAGAGAACGAACTTGATTCCAACGACCCCTGCCACTAAATCCCCGTTCACGCTCTTCTGCTTCAGACAACTGTGATGCCATAGAAACCAAGGTGCTAGAAGTTGCAGCAAGCATATTTTCAAGTGCGAAAATTCTTGAATTTCTTGCACCAGGAGACATTTCAGATGGAGAATTACTGCATTTATATAGTCCAACTAAATTTTAATACCCAATGCTAACTGATATCAGTTAACATTAACAAAAGAATCATAAAATGGCACAGGATAAAGAAACCAAGCACGCTTGAAAAGAATAAGAAAAACGTACCTCGTATTTGTCTGTTTAAGAATTTCTGTTTCTTCCTTAAGTTTTGCTAATTCCTTGGCCATTCTAGCCCGCCTACAGTCACAAGAAGCATTAAGCATCATTTGTTTTGGAAACATCTGATGCCAGAAACACATAAAATAGCTCACACAACCACATTAGCATGTCAGAAAGACAGTATTGATTAAGTTATACCCAAAAGTACATGCTATCATCCTAGACACTAAACTTTTGCTGTCATAATGAGGCAAAGGTGTCTAACGGGTTAGTAAAGTTAAATAATGCAAACATGACTCACTCTTCCATTTGACGCTCATACTCAGCGCGCACTTCATGCACTCTTACTGTGACTTCAAGCTCATGCTCAATTGCTTGCATCAAAGCCTTGACATAGAAAACAAGATTCAATAAAAAAAAGAAGCCGCAAGACCACCAAGAAACCAAATCTCCAGAAACTACTCATTAAATACAAGCATAGTACAAATCTCCATATATGGATCTGCTTAGAACTACCTGCAGTCCAGGACCATTTCCATTTCCAGCATCTGGATAGAATTTTTTTAAGGAAATGATGAAGAAAGGATGTCAGCAATCAATGTATCTAGAAAGAAAAAAAAAATAAAGAATGAAGTGCATGTAGCAAAAATATTCTCACTATAAGCTTCTCGTGAGGTCTTTCTTGATTCCAAAAGTTCCTTTAGCCTTTTAGTAGCCATTGCAGCTTCTTCTGTCTTTCTTTGCAGAACCTACAGAAAAGATGAAAGAATTAGTAGTGCATCTTCGTAGAACTAGTAAAATTTTAGCACCCGAAGAAGGTGCACATCAATTTACCAATTTCTGCCTCTGATTCAGAGCTAATAGCTTGTGCATCTCAAACTCATTCCTTCTTCCTTCTTTCTTTAGCTGTCAATACAAGAAAGGAAATTCAAAAAAACAAAGAAAGAATGGAAAGCATGCTAACAAATCATGTACAAAACATGCATTTGATTTCTTTCATCAACCTGAAGAACTTCTTTTTCACGTGATGCCTTCCATAATCTAAATTGCTCAGACTCTTGCTTGATCTTTTGTTGCAGTTGAACCTAAATGGCATCAAATTGCACTAAGATCAAAAATTGCATTTCTAACCAAATTATTAAAAAAAACTCTATTTGCAACAACAGGGAACCTTATGAGTCTTGATTCTTTGGATCTCCTCGTGAAGCCGTCTGGCTGCCTCGTCACTCTTTTGTTTTTGTCTTAACAGTTGAGCTTGAGCATCTTGTTTCTTCTTTAACTCTGCAACCTGAGAAGCAGAACATGAATGTTAGTGAAATATCAACCAAAAGAAACTGAAGAAGGTAGTTTAGAACATACCTGTGCCTCAAGGATGGTCAACTTCTGAAGATAATGTTCCTTCAACTTCTGAGCACCATCATCAGAAGTAGATGATATATTTGCAAGGTTGCATCTCAAATCTTCAATCTCTTTCTGTCAAACAACAATAAAAATGAAAGATTATACAATTTTAAACTGACATGAACAAGTCTTTCAAGTTGCACAAACCTGCAGAGCTCTCTTTTCCTGTTCCAACTCGAGCACTTTCTTCTCATAATGTTGTTTAAGAACTGAAGTATCAGCACCTGTAAAACGCTTCATTTCGGCCTTCAACAAGTAAAAAAAGACAGCAAACAAACAAACAATTCAGAAGTAAATCTTATGTAAAAACAACAGCAAATAAGCAATGAATACAGAAGACAAGTGAACCTAGTCAAAGGCATTTAGGTTCTCTTTTCACATTTAAGGAAATAATTCCGGGAAAACCTTTCATAAAAGTGGCACATAATTCATCAAATTTGATTGGTCTGGAAAAGTTTTTAACCATCTCAAAACTATTACGAGCTTGTTAAAGAACAACAATGGCTTAAAAACCATCAAGTGGTAAATATGTTCTACTTAGTACTAATTGCTGAAGTATTTGAATTATATATGAAAGAAGAGCAAAGATATATATATAAATCCCTTGAAATTAGGAGTTATAGCATGTTTACCTCTTTCTGTTCTAGTTTTCTATCCAACTCCTTCAGCTCCTGATCCAATCTTTCTTGAAGAGAAGAATGTTCAAGCTCCTTTTCCTCATCTTCAACCTCTGTTGCAAATAAACCGCAGAAGATGTAACTTGCATAGTTCTCACAAACAACCAACATATATAGCTTACTAGTCTCCCCTAACCACTAAAGTGCCAGAAATGAAAATACACATACCACCGACTCAATACACAGAATTAAAAATGCAACAGATAGCAAACAAAAAGCATTAGCTTTAGTCATTAAGAAGAAGCATCATATGCTACAAGAATGAAACACGGACATGAAGATATCACAAAAATCATTGCAAAATCAATCTTTAAGTATAGTACCTGAAATATCCACAGATTTTGAATCAGAATTGGATGAGAGCTCAGTTAAGGATGGGATTGAATTTAACCCATCATCACCTGAATCAACACAATCAACAAATTGACTGAACTTTGATTTGGACAACCTTTTCAAGCGCAACAACTCCCCTTCTAATTCTTGAATTTTTGAAACATAAGATTTTATCAGATCAAAATCCTGAAATTCATAGAACTTTATGTCAGTGCAGAGTTCTGCTGATAGGATCATTAAAAGTTGCACATAATACAATGTCGAAGAATCACTTTACCTGATTCGAATTAGAATCAATTTCATCCCAAGATTTACCATGGCGAGCTGATTCAATTTGCATTAGCAGTTTGTCCTTTTCAACCTGAAATAACAGATGAAGATCAGACTACATACATGACTCCAGAAACAAATATAAAAAAGAACTCCAGAAATAAAATTATAATCACTGAAGCACAGAAAACGTTGAGAAACCTGAGCATTAATAGCACTTTGTGTCAAGTGCTCACAAGTTACTCGACGGCCTTGAAGCTCCCGTTGCAATTCAGCATTACTTGCTTCAAGCAAAGATACTTTATGTTTGAGAATCTGGAAAAGAAGAATGTATCAGTTGAGCAACTGAACCAATTATGAGCATGTGATTTTCTTCTTATCAGCATACACACCTGAAGTTCTTCAAATGGGGCAGTTGCATCACCACGGTAAAAAACCAGCTCAGCTTGCAGCTGCTCAATTTGACTCCTCATTCTTTGAATTTGAGCTGCCATTGGATCTCTGTTCACCTGAAATCAAGTGAAGACCCGCATTGTCATGAAGAGAACTAGTGCAAGCATAGACCAAAAAAATGTTGAGCAAGCAAACTTACTACAGCCTTATTCTGAATGTTGCGAGCGCGATTTGCATATTTAAGTGTGTTTAGAGTTTCTTCAGCATTGGTGTCAGCAGGACTGACGCAAGCTAGAACAGAAATGAGAAAATAAAATTGAAAAGAAGATTATCAGAATTTTAATAAAGCAACATATATAATAAAACACAAAGAAGCATGAATTGCCTCAATTCATTAATTTGATAAATGGCTCACCGATCATCACCGTTTTGCTGTTTCCTCCTAGAGAGTCCTACAAATCATAATTCCAAGGACCATGAGAAAAACATTGTAACTAAGTTGAATAAAACTTTTGGACCTTCAAACGTGACTTCAATGTACATGCTTATGCTACTAGCTTAAATTTAGATTTGTGCTTGTATTCTTTAATTTTATGTGGAACATTTACATGTGACATTTCAGAGACTAGATACAATTGAAATGCAGACAAACCTGTAGCAAGCGAGTCAGCTTGCTATCACGATATGGAACATGGCCTCCTTCTTTGCGCTTCTTCTCATCTCCTAAAGCACTTATCACATTGCCAAGAGCTAGTAAGCCTTTGTTGATGTGAATACCTAAACCATGTAATTGTGGAATTAAAATTAGCCAAGCAACATAGAACTAAAACATCTCCAACTGTGACTCCAAACATTTCCAAATCCAATCAAAAGCTTAGATTTTAGTTCGCATTAGATGAACAATTTACTAAAAATATGTAGGCATGTAATTGAGGCTAACACCATGATTGTAGATAATATTCCATTGCCAGTCTAGAAAGATACCTTCTTTGAAACGCAAGCCATCTGCCCCAGTTCGCTTTGCACGTTCAGAACCAGCAAGATCCACTAAATGCAGTTTTGCACACAAGATGTCATCACCAAAATCACCATTGTTTCCTTCACAAACAAGTTTCTTTTGCTCCATAGTAATTGTAAAAATAGCATGTGAACGACTGGAAAACAAACATTTTACATGAAGAGAAACTTTAGACTTTGGAAATCAAAAGAATTTTCTCATATCATTGAATAGATCAAGGCAGAAACCTTTTTAAACGACACTATAAAGCATTAAAAACCTGAGTACCTGGATTGACTGTTCATGTTAGTACTTCCAGTGGCCCTAGACAAAGAACCACGGGACAAATAAGAACCCATCTCCTCTTTGGTTCTAACTTCAGCTTCAGTAACACCAGCAAGCGTAATCCCTCCGTTCACTGTTTCCCTAATTTGAATAGGAACTCTTGTGGGCACTCCTGCAGGCTTAACAGCATTTACTGCCCCGTCACCTTTTGAACAAACTGCTGAATTAGGATCAAGCAAATCAAACACCTCTTCCTTGAAAATCTGTCGAATTATTGAAAAAAAATTAATTTAATTTAATTTAATTTAGTAAATTCAGTAATAAGCTCACAAATAAAACAAACACCGAGCTTATTATTTGAAAATTTACCTCAATAAAAGAGACTCTAATCAAGAATTCAGTAGTGTCTTTCATGGTATCAATTCTTTGGAATATGCTTTCCATTACTTTTGGTATAATCCCACCGTTGTTACTCCCTTCTCCTGTATAATTAGTACCCATTGTGTATGTTTTCCCCGACCCGGTCTAATTAAAACCAAACAACCAAAAACAAAAATCAAACACTTTCAGTTATTTCTTTTTGATCAATTTAAATAACAATAAAACTTAAAAAATGTTAAAAAAAAAAAAAACCTGGCCATATGCGAGAACAGTAGCATTATATCCATGGAAAAGAGCATCAACAAGAGGAGCAACACAATCATTGTAAATGGAAGACGAAGGCAATCCATTGCTTCCATATACGAAATCATAGGTAAAAGCATGTGATGTTCCTATTTGAACCTAATATATAACCAATAAAAATCAAAACTTTAATCAAAACCCTAAAACAATGCTAATAGAAAATCAGAATAAATTAAAAAAAAGAAGCAGAAGCAGGTTAAATAGAAAACCTGTGGCTCTCCAGGTATAACAGTAATACAATCTGTACAGCCATTGAGAAGCTCAGGAGTGATAAGAGGACGAATATTCACAGCAACTCTAACGCACTCTCCATTGCTATTATTATTAATATTATTATCCATATCTCCTTAATTTGTTTACAGAACCTAAAAATGAAAATTAATAAATTAAAAATCCAGAAAGATAAATGGAGATCTGTGAGATCTGATCAACGGGAAATGAATAAATTAAATTAAATTAATTAATTACCTTACCGGAGAGATGGAAGAAACCGATTGATTTATCGGGTGAGTTTTATTATTTGTTTTTGTTTGTTGTTGGTTTTGAACGGAGAGAGAGAGAGAGAGAAAGTTTATGGTTTTTGAATTAAATGGATTTGAGAAAAAGGCGCTTCAGGTCCGAATTCAAATTTGTTTATGTGGGGGTATCTCACGTGACCTGCTTATGGCTTGTGGGTGAATTTCCAACGGCTATCTTTGGATTTTCTTTTCTTCTTTTTTTTTTTAATATTTATATATATATATATAAACAGATCTCTAATTTTGGGTGCTTTTAGGATTTTGTTTGGTGGTGGATTTTCTTTTCTAGCATAGTATAACTAATTCTGTGGATTTAATTTTTTTTAATGGGTTATGTGGATTTAATTGAATTATAAAAAATGTGTTATGCTCTCCTATTGGAATTTTTTTGCATTCCCTTGGAATGAGTTGACATCAATTTAATAAGAAGTACCATCTCTTTATTATTTTATTGTTGTGTTATAAGATGAAACAGATATTTTTGAGGCAATGGATGTTAAAAAAAAAACTATAACATGCTATCATAATATATGTGAAATCTATCATGATAAATGGTTTGAATGAACTTCGTTCCTATGTTTACTCTTGATAAATTTTTTTGAAACAATAAAATTTAAGTGAAATCTTTTTATTTAATATTTAAAAAAAAAAACAAGTTAGAATCTCTTCAGTCTCACCTGACTTACATTTAAATTAATAAGTCCAATATACTGATAAAGTAAGAATTGGTCGACATCCTAAAATTGTAGCATGAAATTGAATAATAAATAAATATAATTTCTTATTTATTGTTCAACTGGTTCCTTAAATTTATAATTTTATAATTAAATAAGAAAAAATAATGTGAAAAAATATACAAAGCTGATCAAAATCCATTGCTATTATTTTCAGTGAATTTTTTTCACCGGTTCTCTTTAGTGGATTTTTTTCGGTGAATTTAACATATTTTTTTAAGATATGTGCATGGTAAATTGTATCATTTTGATAGATTTTATATTTTTTATGATTTTTCAATGTCATTCATTAACAAATTAAAAATTAAATAAATTAATGCTAAAAAATTAAAATTAAAATATATTTTTTATAACTTTCACAAAAATAGGTGAAAAATCATCAAAATAATTTTTCAAATGGATTTTAAAATGTGTAAATAACATTTTGTAGCTATTTGGAATCAAAATCACAAATTTAGGGACTTAATTGAACCGAAAATGAGAAAATTATTCTTATTTTATCTCATGTCATAAAATTAGGGGGTCAACTGTCCCTTCTTGATATACTTGACACTGTAAAAACAATAATGTGAAGATAGAATTTCCTTATTTTGATAAAAATTCATTATTCAAATTTAGTTATATTGTTGGGATCTTAAAAATTTTATTACTTATAGAGAGTTTATAATTTTATAAAGATTTATTTATAACTAGTTAATGTAAGTTAGAATTATAATTTTTTATTTTTATATAGAATTTATTCCACTGTAGAGTATAGGTTATATTGTAAATACAAAGTTGGAAAAGAGATTTTTGGTACGTTCAAAATTTCAAATAGAGCTGAAAACCAAGTTGGGGCTTTATATGATGAATGATGAGATGAATATATGGGCTTTTATATATTGTACAGACTTTTTTTTAATTAATTCTGTACTGCAAATTATTGGCCCAACAAGACTATGCCTTTTGGTCCCACGTAACTTTTCATTCTCTTCTAAAATTGCCTGCCTGCAATTCATACGGTAGTTAGAAACCGTTGTGTTTTTTGAATGGAAGTGGCGGCTTGAAAGTTCAAATTAATCTCTAGGTGACTATAATGGTTTAGTTATTATCTATTTCACCTATTCTAAAGTAAAAAGTTCTTCCCTTTTAGTTATTTTTTTGGGTCCTAGTACTCATTTTGTTGATTGCCATGCTTATTCTTTGTATTTTTATCTCGTTGAGTATGGCTTCAAGTGAATTTAGCTATTATATCTATTAAGTTTAGAAACAAGCAAGACATTGTAGTGACTCGGGCTATGGCGGATGGTTGAATACTATGGATTGCGCATTTGATGCGATTTTCATAAGTAGAATGCCATAAATAAATAATTGATATCGATATAGCAAAGAAGAAATTATTGTATGTGCAATTTGAACTCAATTAGTTAGATGGTAATTGAATTTAAATTATCTCTTTTTTTAAAGAGATTATAATGCATTTAATTATTAAGTGCATTATTATTTATTTTACTCATTTTTTTCAAATGTTGTATTTTTTAACGTTAAATCTATTTTCATCATTCCATTTATAATTATTAATTTTTTTAATTAAAAAACTGGAATTTATTTTTTTAGCCACTTTCACTTTTTCTTTTTTATGATTAAATAGTTTATTTCTTAATAATTCTATTTATGACATTGATCTTTCCAAAAAAATATTTATAATTCAATTGATCTATTTATTTAAATAAAATTTTCAAAAAAGTAAGTACAATACATATGTAGCATGTACTATTTATTTTACTTTTTTTCAATAGTTGAAATGTTGAAAATAAATACAATTATATGCTATACATGTAATAATTTAATATTTATTTTAAATTTTAGCTAAAATATTACTTCATTTGTATATAGTTCAATAAAATAATATTATTAATGAAACCGAGATATACATAGAATACATGAAAAGATTAAACAAATATTAAAATTGATTAACATCAATAAATTAAAAAAATTGATTAATTATAAGTTACTTTAAAATTTTAAAGCAATATAATGTACATATTACATAATCAATTTTATTATTTTTAATTATTATTTCTTTTTCTTTAACAAACTTTGATTTTATTTATTATCTGTCTCACATATTATAATGTATATATAATTTATTAATTTTACATTTCAGATTTTCCATTAATAAAAATCGATTAATAAATCAAATTAACCTCAATTATATGAATTAATAATGAAGTTAATAATTTAGTAAAAATAATTCATTTTAACAATAAATTTGAAGTTCTAAAATTAATAGATTAAAGATAATATATTTTTTTAATCGTCAAATTGATACTGAAATATAAAATTATTAATAGTGATTTATTAATTTTTATATGACTATAAGAAATAAATCTATACCAATATCTATCGACATTTTTATATATAATGAAAGTATAATTTTAGGATTTCAATTGAATAAATTGATTAAATTTTGAAGCTAACATGCATATATCCATTTATTAAAAAAAAAAAACTAATTCTCATTTTGGTTAATAATAGGCAATCCTATTTCAAATTTTTAATTTATATTTTTTTATCTTTCATTAATAGTTTATTTACTTTACACATCTAAATTAATTACATGTATTTTTTTATGTTGACTTTCCTGAATATCTTATTGACTTAATTATGGTATAAATATTTTTTGTTTCTAATTCTTTTATTTATTTCAAAATTAAAAAATTG
This sequence comes from Bocquillonia castaneifolia, assembly GCA_948193215.1. NCBI lineage: Eukaryota > Viridiplantae > Streptophyta > Magnoliopsida > Malpighiales > Euphorbiaceae > Bocquillonia > Bocquillonia castaneifolia. The sequence goes on from CANYLF012027347.1 coordinate 28,138, forward strand.
ATAGAATTTTTAATTAATCTTTCTTATATTTATGACCATTAATTAAATTGAATATTATTCGTAAATTGATCAATATTTTTTTTGTTAAAGATATCATATTTTGAAATAAAATCTAATACTTATTCTATTTTTAATTTTATTATATTTTTTTACATTTATATTGAACATTGTCTACTATACAATGCTAAAAAGTAGATAATTATAGAACATATGAATATTGTAAAAATATTAAATTTATAAATATTAGATAATCTTAAAATATTAAAAATTATAATATTCAACTTTGTACTTTAATTATTTTTTAATTTTTAAATTTTGTATATATGATATCTTTCATAAAAAACTAAAATTTCTATAAATATTAAATGAGTTAACATGGAATTTAATTTGTTTAAAAGATGCAATTAATATTTTTAGTTTTATTTCAAGAATAGATTTTTTAGATAATATATTTAGTATTTATTTATTCATATATAAATTATTTATGAT
>CANYLF012028787.1:0-10650 GCA_948193215.1 Bocquillonia castaneifolia
GGGTGATTTATCGCTTTATTATTGTTTGTCCTCTGTAGGAAATAATAACCTTATTAATTAATTAAATGGGAATTTACCTAGTGTGGAAGACTTATTCCAAACCTCTAATTATCTGGAGTGATGAAGAATGGGAATTCCAAAGGAATCAACCTATTTTATTCGTCACTCAGTGTCCCGATGCCATTTGGATAGCGACTCCACATTTTTTTCAAAATCTAAAATCCCAATTAAGTGAGTCAGCTCACTATTGACACTGAATTTTGGGATACTAGATCCTTGGGGATAAGTCAAAAACCTTGGGGCGAATTATCCATTTCAGAGACTTACCCCATGCAACTTAAATGGTGAAGATAGTGCCCTAAACATCGAAGATTCGGCCCGACCACCAAACATCTGGCCGGATCATTGAGCTGCCCATATTGGACTTAAGGCCCGAAGAAAATAATGGCCCAAGGCACCTCAAGTGAAGGTCTGGCTAGACCTTTACCAATCATTCGGCTGGACCTTTGACCCAGACTCGTAGGGGGAATCATGATTATTTGCTACGGAGCGGTGATTTGATAATACAATAGTAGGCTTACGTGCTCCTACTACTCTACCCTATAAAAACCTTGCATTAACACCTTGCAAGGGGGAGGCACCTGTTACCACTTTCAAACACAGACTACTTCGACACTAAGCAAAGAAATCCTTTAGTAGGAGGAAAAGGAGAGAAGAGGGAGTGCAGCTTCATTGTCTCCGGTTCTCCGATGATTCAATGAAACGGTAAAAACTTAAAAGTATAACAATTATAAGGATCATTCTAGCATCAATACATCATAAAAATAAGGGTTGGTTGTATCATTCCATTGATATTCAAATATTTTAGTTTACGGTAACTTTTTCATAGTCCACATACTAATTTTATTTCACATTTCGATTGCATATACGAGTCCCAAGTGAAGCCAGGAGGATGTAGAACCAAACGGATTCAAGTTTGGAGCTCTATAGCCCAACCTTCAAACTTGAATAGTGTCCTGACTTGAAGATTTGGGTTACTGTCACAAGCCATTTCTATAGCCCAGAATAGATCCATAGGAGTAGTTTAAGACTTTACTTGTCATGTGTATTCGTTATTCGTAAGGATTTGTAGTAATACAGGAGAAGACATATTTGAAGCTCAAACTTGCAGGTCTGGCCTAATGTTCGATGATCTGATCGGACGTTCATGAGGTCTGGCCGGACGTTTATGTGCCAAACGAATGTCCCACCTGCTTCGGTTATTTTCAAAACTTGGGCCTGGCCTAAACCAAACATTCGGCCAAACCTCCAGCTAAAGGTCCAGCCGGACCTTCACGATGGTGAAGAGAAGTGGAGGGAACAACGCTATGGATTGACTAATTCGAAGCTTCGAGGTTGACTGAAAAGTCCTCTCTAGGATAAATCAGTCGATCGGTAAGATTCTTTCATTATTTTTATATAAATCACCTAGAACTATTTGAAAATAATTAATTGGACATTCAAAAAATAAATATGGTAAATAGTAGAATAAAATTGGTAGAAAATCATTTTACCTTTCATTTCTTTAAGGGTGTATGTATACTCCTACATATCATTATTTCGGGTAAATACCAAATAAATTAATGTGCAAATATTAACTCGTAAATATATGTAAAATACATTAGAAACTAACAGTGGATGTTTTGCATGTAAATAAATAAGGAAATAATTCACTTGACTAATCAATATTAAAATAAGTAGCATCCCACCAACACATCAATCAGCACTCAATCAATCAGGGTTAACTACATCGGACCTAATGCAGAAATATAAACGGTTAGAAACAATATTAGGCGTGCCATTCATTGCATATTACTTTCTGGGTGATTTATCGCTTTATATTGTTTGTTTTTTATAGGAAATAATGACCTTATTACTTAATTAAATAGGAAATTTCCCTAAGAATGGATGACTCATTCCGAACCCAGAAATCATCTGGAGTGATGACAAATGGGGATTCCTAAGGAATCTACCTGTTTGTTAATCACTAGGTGATCCCGATGCAATTCGGGTGGCAACTCCACAATGTTTTCACAAAAATCCAAAAATCCATCTAGTGAGTCTATCGCCATTGCTATTGGAGACCAACCGACGAGCAAGTCCTGGGCGCTCTGTCCACTGTGGCGATTCCAGTAGGGAAGATTTTACAAATAAAAATGAATGAAGATTCCAAGTAATTTCCCATCTTTTTAATTAATCTGGTCATTGTTCTCCTTTGCATTGCACGTAGGTCTGCATTTTTAGGGTCCTTATAAATCCCGGCACCATTTATAATGCAATCCAATGATTCCACACTAGTTTCTTGGATTGTATTATCAATGGACTAGTCACAATGATTGGGAGTCCTACCTGGCTTACCATCTTAGCAATGGTTAATGAGTCATGGTTAATGGGAAGCCCATACTAGATCTCCTACCATCCTAGCAATGGTTAATGGGAGTCCGACTCTGTGAGAGCCTTCTTAGCAAAACTGAAGAGTCAAAGCCCAGCATGTAATGACCATAGAAGTTTCCACTAGGTTGTACCTGCTAAATCCTACTTACTGTAATGATGCCATGAGTATTTATGATCATTAAGCCTAAAGCCTATGCCGAAACTCTGTCTGCCTAAAGGCAGAATTTAGGTACTAGGATACAGACTTAATTATCATAAGTGTTATTATTTGCTAGGATAGTTGGAGAGAACGTTTATACACGATGGTACTATCACCCTCTGTTGATGAAATAAAGTACCCTAGCCTACCTAGGAAATGGACTTTTTGACCAACGGAATACGTTTGTAGGAGCAATAGGGTAGGAAGGCCTACCGGACGGCAGTATTTATTACCTGTACAGCTAACAATTTCCTTATTTTCTCTATCAAACATGCATGCATGCATATAACATCCATCCATACACTTGCTAATCCTTTTTCTGCAGCTAAAAATGGCAAGTAGCTCTAGCTACCTTCACCATAAGGTGGAAAGCTCTGGCTCCAGCTCCTCAATAGCCATACCGGATCTAAATTAGGGGCACCCGCAAGTGATATATGTTGAGCAATCGAACAAGATAACCTTTGCTATGCTGAGAAGGTGGGGCATATTGCAACCTAAACTAGCACGTCTAGGGCCATTTGTCAAGACACCCGGTTATAAAGAAGGAACTTACTGTGAGTACCACAAAGCCTGGGGGCATGAGATTGATGAGTGCAAAACTTTAAGGAAGGCAATACAGCATTTGATTGATGATAAGACATTGGTACGGATAGGAGTGGAAAAATATGTCCTTAATGCACATTTAGAGACCTGCGAAATTGTTGTGCCCGCTGGTGAATATAATGGCTGTGACTACATTTAGGATAAAAAGTGGAGGCCAATAGAAGTCTTCAAAAAACTAAACGAATGCGGGTTATTAACCAGGACACCGTCACCACCGATCGAATGAAATCCAGTCTACAGACCATATGCTTACTGTCCCTATTACGAAGATTCTGGACAATACATTGACGAATGTGGCAGTTTCAAAAGGGCTATGAATTAAATCTGCTTTAATCGGACCATCGCCATCACTGAAAGGGGTTACATAGTCTTCATAGAAGCAGGAAAGCATGAAAGGTTCAGCGTAATGCTTCCTGGTCTTTCCTATGGGGATAGGTACCTCTGCTCCGACTAAAAGGACCACCGTGCACTGTCTTATACACTATGGACACAATCTTCACCAACCTGGTGAGTAAAGGGTACCTGATGCTGATTAACCAACCCATTTATGGCACTTCTGATCAACTTACTATAGAATACTACCGATATCACTAGTCAATAGGATATCATTTGGGGAACTGTCGGAGGTTCATCGAGGAAATATCAGACCTGGTAATGGAGGAAAAACTTATCAGCTTAGGAGACGGGACCGTGGGATACACAGCTAAATGGGGCAGAAAGGCTCTACACCATATATTTGATCCTACTTCTTTCGCTGCACACCCCACAAATACATAAGGTGATTGGAGAATCTCAGAAGCCGCACCTCTAACTTAAGAGGAAGGTAATTGGCTTTTTGACTATATGGCAGAATGACATAGGGAATAATTACCCAGCATACTGAGACACATAGAAGAGGAACAAAAGAAGAAAGAGAGAGGAAGGAGGACGGAACGTTAGGTGGCCAGACCCGGAGAAGTAATTTGGATGAATAAAATAGATCACCAATTTTCCTTGTAAAGTATGTCTGTAATGGAAACAATGTTACTAATGTATATATTTGTCATGTTAAGGTTTTTCATGAGTCTACTTGCTTGGGATGTCACGAACTCATACACACACAAAAGAGAAGGTCAACTTATGAAGAATCTCCTAATCTCCACGCTCAACGACAAAATTGACTTTTCACCAGATCTCCAAATCATGAGGAGAGTCAGAACCTGAAAGCTAGTACTTGTTCACCATAGTATTATGCACTTCTGCACAAATCACTAAACATCATGAGCATGCATATTTTGTTTAGATCCTAACCTTGTGACTTGCACGAAATGCCCAATCCATTCGACTCACCACTAATTAGACACTTGCTTAGAAATGAAGTACGCGCATTGATACGAGAAATCTAAGAAGATCAACCTCCAGACGAGTCAACCTAGTCAAATATCCAGATAAAACCACATATAGTTCTAGAAGGAAGTGCAGCTCGAGAATATAACACTTCAAAGTCAACACAAAGTTATGAATCTAACATGTGCCCTAGCCTATCCACGGTGACTGTCTTGCCTACACTCCAAGTGACCCTTAATTATGGAAACTTGCAACTCCAAGCTCTGTCCTGCACCATGCCAAATCCTACAACATATCACTCAGAACCTAGTGAACCCAATGATCACCTCCTTAACTTTCATGAAGCTAAACACAACCCTACAGCTTTCTACCAGTCCCGACACAATATCCTAGGAACACCGATAAATACTCCTCAAGATGACACTTACCACTACTTCCAACCTTTAGCAGAGTATCAATAGTTCCACCAAGCTATTGGCAACCACATCCTTAACCGCCTAGAAATAGAGGAAATTGTCCCCCGTTTTGCTAACACCGGGAAACCAATGGCGGGGCTTATCCCACTCCCCTATGGATATTTTGACTACGAGCAGCCTGTATCCGAGATTTACAAGAGTTTTATCATGCAAGGGTTTATTACCCCCGAGCCTACTAGACATGACCCAACTCTTAACAACCCTTACTTTGTACCTGGGACTCACTGCGAATTCCATCAGGTTGAAGGGCACCGGATAGATGATTGTTTTAGACTAAAAAGCATTCTCAGAAGCTTCATAGATGCAGGGAAGATAGTACTGGTTCATTTTGACAACTCTGGAGATGACAAAACTAATCAATCTAGCACTTCTACAGTCGGGCGCTTCTCAAACCTGCCATTTTCACTTTCAACCATCTTTAAGTATCTCCAATGGTTAGATTTATAGCGACCGTACCCGACAGCTAAGCCGGCCAACCCAAACTTCTGCAAGTACAACCCAGGGACTGCACATTTCACATGATAGATGGGCATCATACGGATGATTATTTAGCACTCCGACATTGTGTTTAAGATCTCATAGATGAAGGAAAAATCCCTGATCCAGAACATCTAGGACCTAACGACTGAACCTCCATCTTGTAGAATGATGTTGTTCAAAGTCTACTCTGATGTGCCTATAAAAAAATAAATGGAAAATCTACTTTTCCTTTTATCTGAATAGTATTTTCTTTTAAATGCATCTGCACTCATGACATATTTGGCATTCACTCATATCATGATAGTTCACTTAGTGTTGCTATAAGGCTTCGGAACATTTGTCGGGCCCACCACTGCTAACATTGAAAGAAGAAGAAGAAATGCAGAAACGCCATGCCCAATCCAAAAAATGGCTTTGATCAGTAAAAGGACATCACAAGCACAAGGCAAGCAAAGCACATCAAAGGATTGCTGGTCCTAGGGATCACCTCAAAATATCTAAGGCCTCCCAAAATACTTTCGGGCATGCTCCCTCATAAAGCTAAAACAAAATGTCAAAATCTCTCTACAACTCGAAAAGAAAAAGAAAACAAAAAAAAAAGAAAAAAGAGAAAAAAAAAAAGAAAAAGAAAAAAATTAAAAATGAAAAATGAAAACGATGAAGCAAAGAGATTCAAAATAAAGCATTCCTAAGTGACTGTGAAGCATGGCCTAAAACAAAAAAAAATGGAAGCAACCAAAGGCTACTCAAATAAATGTGTGATTAACGGGGACATAAGAATAAACTCCGAACCATAGTACCGGAGACCAGGCAAACAACAAATGAAGAATCTCATTAATCTGAACGCTCTGTTCTTAATAATAGGCCATCAAAAAGAAGCCTAATGGACACTGCAAGAATGCACCTAAGTGCCAACAACAGCTTCTGGCACAAAAGGCCATAACTGATCAAGCCTGTGCAAAAAAACAAAAGAAATGAAAAACAAGTTAAAAGAAAGAGCCCAGATTAAAGCTTTCCAAAAGGCACGACCAACAGCCACAATAACATTGGGCCCAGTATGCAAACTACGCTCCTCCGTAGCATTGTTAAATGAACTAGGAATGATTTGCTGTCAGATACTCTTGATTGCATCATATCATTTGCATTTTGAATGAGAAACTAAACAGGGGATGGGATAAGCCAGACAATCCATATAACAGGTGCAATGCAGAGTCAAAACTTTCAAAGGAGCGCTTCACACCTCCAATCTAGGGAGAAGCCCTTCTTGATGCCTCCAATCACAAGATAGTTGATCCCTCCACCAACAAAGCAATGACATGCCTCACAATCACGCCCACTTGATTGCCACAATCTACAGCCTGATGAGGTAAGCCTGGTATAACAAAGGAAACCTCACACACGAACACGATTAAAATAAAAAAAAAACAAATAAAGCCTGATGAGTTGAAAACCTATCCGTGGGTGACTCATGCAAAAGTTAAGGCGAGGCTTGCTATGGTGAGAACCTCACAAAGAGGCGATCTAGGCAAAAACATAAGCCCAAAAACAAACAAAGCCTGATGAGTTGAAAACCTATCCGTGGGCGGCTCATGCAAAAGTTAAAGCGAGGCCTGCTAGGGTGAAAACCTCACAAAGAGGCACTCTAGACAAAAAGATAAGGCCAAAAGAAAATAAAAGCTTGATGAATTGAAAACCTATCAGTGGGTAGCCCGCGCAAAAAAGAAAGCCACAAAAATTAAAGAAACTAAGAAGCCAAGCTTGAACCAGAAACTGAACCTTGAAAACCAGACACCCATCGACAAATTCCTCTAGGCAGAGGACAAGGGACATCCCATCCCATCCAATAACTTTAAATGGCTAGACTAGACACCACACAGGGGACACCTCATTTAGTTTAGGACCTAAGTAACCAAAGTTTTCTATCTGGACTGACCCAAGCACTACGAACTACCACCACTAGACAGGAGAAACCACCTTTGCCAACCAGAAGCAACCTGAACATCAACACGGCTTTTTACTAACACTCTTTTCATACAGCATGATTAATCATCACATTCTTGAACAGGCATTTAAACATTACACACCTATATCACTTTGCATCACAAGCCCACACTAGCTAGAAAAGCCAGCAACGAGCTTCTAAAATCACTTAGAATCACACATCATACATGTCATGCATACATATTACATTTCAACGGGTCAATCAGTGCAATACCAAACAAGAATAAAAGAATCAAGAGCCAGACGAGGCTAAAGCAAAGAACTTGCCACAACAAGCACAACAACAACACCGACTGAATCATAATAGCCAAAAACCCTCAACGGAAAAGGATGGGCAGACTAACATAGAAGATCCATGTGTGAACAGACATAGATGTGGGAGTAATTGGTCACAAGCTGACATGCACTTCTAGAACAAGTCAAAGGCACAGAACAACAAAAAGCCAGAGGGCAGAATGAGTACCAATCACATGCAGGTCAACACATTTTTAGACGGAGCAAAATGAAGTAAGCAGAACTCGAGGGCAAAACAGGACCTCCTAATCACCAGATTGTGATGGCATTAGATGAGAAACATCAACAGTGACACACTCGGCAAGGGATGGACTTGAAGAAAGAAGATAACCGGCCAGACCGATATTGCAGAAAAATCATAATCTTCCCGCAACTAGGAAAAAGGTCAAGAGCAGATCTCAGGGGCGGCAAGTCACTCTTTAATCCGAGAGATGACAATACAACTTCATAAAACCAGAATCCAGGGGCAATGAGTCACCTCCGAAAAATCCCAAAAACACTCAAGGGGCAACGGGTCACCCTCAAAATGTTAGAACAACCTTCAAGAAAGGTAATGACTCCAGATAACAAGATGTTATCCCCAATCCAAAGTCTCAGATGACAACAAGCCATCACAGGCAACAACAGGCCGTCTTCAACTATCAAATTTTTGGCGACAACAAACTACCTTCAACGATAAGAAAACAAGTGACAGCAAGCCACCTTCAACCTCAGCTGACTTCGGGTAACAACAAATTGCCCTCATCCCTAACAAACTCAGAAAACACAGTCGGTAATGAGCCACCTACAACGATCCCAGATTCTTAACCGGCAGCAGGCTATCCCCAACAAACCCAGATCCGGTCAGCAGTGAGAAACCTCTAGTAATCCCAAGTGATAACGAATCACCCTTTATTCAGATACTCAACTGACAGTGGGCCATTCCCAATAATCCCAAGTGATAGTAGATCACCATCTATCTAGAAGTAGAGCAACCTCTATCAATCCCAAGTAATAACGAGTCACTCCTTATTCAAATACTCAACCGACAGTGAGCCATCCCCAACAATCCCAGGTGATAGCAGATCACCATCTATCCAAAAGTGCATTCGGTAGCGATCCACCTTCAACAATCCCAGATGATAGCAAATCACCATCTATCCAGAAGTACAATCAGCAGTAAACCATCTTCGGTAATTATAGTCCGCATCGAGCCACCTCCAACAAACCCAGAAGTACAGTTGGTAGCAAGCCATCCCCAGCAATTACAATCAGTTGTGAGCCACCTCCAACAATTCCAAGTGATACCAAATCATCCCCTACTCAGAAACACAGTCGACCGCGAGCCATCCTCAACAATCCCGGGTGATAGCAAGTCACCTTTTACTCAAGAAGATCCACTTGGTAATGAGCTACCTCTAGAACCTTAAGTGATAGCAAGTCACTCAATTTATAAAACTAGTAGGCAACGAGACATCTTCAACAATCACAACCAGCAGCGAGCCATCTCTCTAAATCCAGAACCGTAAGCGATAGTGAGCCACCATCGGCATCAAAATATCGGGCGACATCAAGGCGCCTTCAAACTTACAACTTTAGGCAATAGCAAGCCACCTTTAGATTTCAGAATCCCCGGTGACAGCAAGCCACCTATAGCACAGATCTCAAGCAACAACGAGCTACCTTCCGGTGACAACAAGCTGCCATCAACTCCAGAATCTCAGGCGACAGTGAATCGCCATTGATATCTGACGACAGTAGGTGACAGCAAGCCACCTCTTCCAGTATCTCTAGCTACAGCAATCCGTCTCCTACTTATTAGTATCCCAGGTGATAGTAGACCTCCACCAATCATAGATTTTAGGTGATAGCAGCCACCCCTCGCACTCAAAAATTTTAGAATCACAGCAAACTACCTTCAATGAGTTCCAAGTAAAACCTACTAACTCCATAGGATTCTAGTGTCCTAGACTTTTCAGGCAATTCCTGACGTCCATCTAGATTGCCAATGATCTAGATTTCCTTGTTTAGAAGAATCACAAGCGTCCTAGACTTTTTGTGTAAATCCCGACATCCATCTAGATCGACAGTGATCTAGAATTTTGTGTCTAGTCGATCGAGAGTATCCTAGAGTTTCTGGGTAAATCCCAACGTCCATCTAAATTGCTAATGATCTAGATTTCCTTATCTAGTGAAACCACAAGCGTCCTAGAATTTTCAGGTAAATCCCGACATCCATCTAGATTGCTAATGATCTAGATTTCCTTGTCTGGTGGAACCACAAGCATCCTAGACTTTTCAGGTAAATCCTGACGTCCATATAGATTGCTAATGATCTAGATTTCCTTATCTCGCGGAACCATAAACATCCTAGACTTTTCAGGTAAATCCCGACGTCCATCTAGATTGACAGTGATCTAGAATTTTGTGTCTAGTTGATCAAGAGTATCCTAGAATTTTTGGGTAGATCTTGACGTTCATCTAGATTGTCAATGATCTAGATTTCCTTGTCTATCAAAACCATAAGCATCCTAGACTTTCCGGGTAAATCCTGAAGTCCATCTAGATTGCTAGTGATCTAGAATTCTATGTCTAGTCGATTGAAAGTATCCTAGATTTTTTGGGTAAATCCTGACATCTATCTAGATTGCCAATGATCTAGATTTCCTTGTCTAGCAAAACCACAAGCGTCCTAGACTTTTCGGGTTAATCCCGACATCCATCTAGATCAACAGTGATCTAGAATTTTATGTCTAGTCGATCGAGAGTATCCTAGATTTTTTGGGTAAATCCCGACGTCCATCTAGATTGCCAATAATCTAGATTTCCTTGTCTAGTGGAATCACAAGCGTCCTAGAC
>CANYLF012029382.1:0-11619 GCA_948193215.1 Bocquillonia castaneifolia
CAACGGAATAATGAATTCTTAATGTTTGGACTTTTGGATTCAAAAATCCTCTTGTTCTTGTTATTCCAATTCTCCCAAATTAAATGATACCAAAGCAAAGACCAAAGCTTACTGCAAGGAGATGCATGAAGGATAGAATGCCAGAATTCAAAAAAGGTTGAAAAAGTTTGAGGCATGACAAAAGCAACTCCAATCTTCCTAAAGAACCAAATCCATAGTGGCCAAACACGCAACAGTAAATGATCAATAGTCTCAGTGTGAACAGAACAACCAGAACACAGTTCATTCTCAATAATACCCCTTACGTATAAGAAAGATAAGGAAGGAGCACAATCATGGCAAGCTAGCGAAGCAAAGTAGTTGATCTTTAGGGACACATAAGATCTCCAAAGATTTGCAAACCTGAATATAATGCTAGAATCACAAGTAGTTTGCTTCATATGTTTCACATATTAATTTGGCTTGTAGTCACTAGCTTTCCCCATCCATTTAATAACATCTCTACCATTCAAAGATTTAGCCCGAAAAGAAGAAACATGACGAATGAAAGAGTCCAAATCAGCCTTTTCATTTAGCCTTAGCCTTCTTCTACAACTCAACCTCCAATCACTAGAGTGCATTTTAAAGGAAGTGGCTTCCTTAGATCTGCGTAAGTTGTACAGTCTTCGAAACTGAAGGTGTAAAGACCTTCCGCCAGTCCAATTATCAAGCTAAAAAGAAGTATTCTTACCATTGATAATCTACACTGAAATATTATCAAGAAAGAAGGACATGATAGCTGGGTTTTTAGAGCACATACTGAAAAATATTCTTCCAAACTGATGAAGATCTACTCTTATCTAGCCTACAAAATCCATCCAGTTTTCTAACCCAGATGCAGACACAACAACATTATACCAAAGTGAGCTCTAATCTCTCTTCCGAAGCTTCTAGAGCAATTTTAGTAGAAGACTATGATTAGTAACAGTAATTGGGGTTATGCCTAAACCCCCTATAGATTTGCTAATACAAACCCGAGTCCAAGAGACATTACATAATCCTCTAGCATTTCCATTCCCTTTCCATAAAAATGCATCATGAAACTATCAAGTTTTTTTTTGCACCATTATAGGCATAAAAACTAGAGATAAGTAATAAATAGGAAGACTCTTTAGCACTGAATTTACTAAAGTTAGTTTACCAGCTGGAGATAGCAATTTACCCTTCCAAAGAGAGAGTTTATGTTGGAACTTCGAAATAATAAGGTCCCGTAGGTTGATGGAAAAAGCCTGTGAAGTGAGGGGGAGCTTAAATACTTCAAAGGAAGGGACTCAGGCTTGTAGTTAAACACGTCAGCCACCAAAGTGATATCCTGGTTTTTTAAGTTTATGCTAGAGACAGTACTTTTGGCATAATTAATCTTCAAACCAGATATAACTTCAAAGTAACTTAGAATGCTCATCAAATTCTCAATCATCACTAAATCATAAGAAGAAAGATAAGAGTATCATTCATAAATTGAAGCAACTGAATAGGCTCAGATAATAACTGAACATGAATACCATCCAAAAGACCAAAAAGAATTTGCTTTGGATAACAAACTTTTGAGAAGTTCCACACCTAAGACAAATAGAAAGGGAGAAAGAGGATCACCTTATCTAACGCCTTTTTCATAGTAAATAGAGGAGTAGGGGATCCATTCACTAGGATAGAGAATTTAGAGGACCAAAGAAAATTGTCTGTCCAAGAACACCACTTAGGATCAAAATTCATTTTTTTCATAACTGCTTGAAGAAAGGCCAAGACAAGCTGTCAAAAGCTTCTGAAAATCTAGTTTTAGCAAAAAAAAATTTTTCTTTCCTTCTATTTATCAAGTGAATAATCTCATAAGCAAGGTACGAACATTCTTGGATGCTTTTACCTTTAACAAAAGCATGTTGCACATTAGAAATCAAACCAGAAAGATAAGGAGAGAGTCTATTGACTAGCACCTTAGAGAGGAGCTTACAAAACCCATGCACAATACTAATTGGTCTAAAATCCTATAAATTAGAAGCCCCAACAAGCTTCAGAATAAGAACCATAAAAGAGTAATTAAGATTAGAAGGGACTGAATTAGTCAGATGGAAATCATGAAATAAATCCATAAAATCAGACTTCAATACATCTCAAGCTCTCCTATAGAAATAAAAATTAAAGCCATTTTACTGCAAGACAACATGGCATTGTGAATCTCTTCCTCAGAAAATCTTTCTACCACAGAAGTTGAAGCCTCATTGTGGACAGAGCGCCTGGGACCCACCCGTCGGTTGGTGTCCAATGGCAATGGCAATGGCGATAGACTCACTAGATGGATTTTTAAAATTTTATGAAAACAGTTGTGGAGTCGCCACTCGAATTGCATCGGGATCATCTAGTGATTAACAAACAGATAGATTCCTCAGGAATCCCCATTCGTCATCACACTAGATGATTTCTAGGTTTGGAATGTGTCATCCATTCTCGGGGTAATTTTCCATTTAATTAAGTAATAAGGTCATTATTTCCTACCAGAGACAAACAATATAAAGCGATAAATCACTCGGAAAGTAGAATGCAATGAATGAACATGCTTAATATTATTTCTAATCAATTTTAGTCCTACATTAGGTCCGTTGTAGTTAAACCTGATTGATTGAGTGCTGGTTGCTGTATTTGGTGGTTTGGTACTTATTTTAATAATAGTTAGCCAAGTGGATTATTATCTTATTTATTTGCATGCACAACATCCACAATCAGTTTCTAACATATTTTACATAAATTTATAAGTTAATATTTGCATATTAATTTGTTTATCATTTACCCGAAGTATTAAATGGTAGGAGTATACTTACACCCTTAAAGAAAGGAAAGATGAAATCATTTTCTACCATTTTTATTCTACAATTTACTGGGTTTTATTTATTATAAGTGTCCAATTAATTATCTAGTATTTTATTCTAGATGATTAGCTATAAATTAAATAGGGTTTAGAAAATTTTACCGATCGACTGTCTAGTCCCGGGGAGGACTCGTTGGTCGACCTTGAAGCTTCGAGAATAGTCTGTGGTCTCGTTTCCTTTCTTCATGTTTGGACACATCCCATGCATGGAGCTCCAGTCGGACCTTTACTGATGGTTCGATCGGATGTTTGGTTTGGGTTGGGCCCAAGTCTCCAAAATAATTGAAGCAGGTGGGACACCTTGTTTTACCCCAATCATCCGATCGGACCTATAACTCGGTATTGGGGCCTATTTTGGCGGTGTTGAAGGTTAATTCAGTGAGTTTTTAACTGTTTATTACATGCCTTAGAAATACAGAACATATAGGAGACAACTTCGGTTCTAAGTGGCTCAAAGAATCCTTATACTTCTAAACCTAATAACTTATTACAAATTATTGTTTCATGGATTCACAAACACAACTGAATCCATCTTTTCTCCATTTAAGCTCCAAGTCCACATCTTGTTCATCCCTAACTCAATGTTTGAGTCTCGAAAGTCCATGCATGTTAAGAGAAAAGAGGAAAGATTAGTTACACGTGATTACATAAAGTTACAAAAGCTTAAAACATTGAAATATTAATGAAAAGATACAACCAACCCCTTATTTTATGATGTATGGATGCTAGAATGATCCTTATGATTGTTATACTCATAAATCGTTACCGTTTTGTTGAACCGTCGGAGAACCAAAGACAATGAAGCTACCCTCCCTCTTCTCTCTTTTCCTCGTACTGAAGGATTTCTTTGCTTAATGTTAAAGTAGTCTGTTGCATACTTGGTAACAAGTGCCTCCCCCCTTGCAAGGAGTTGATGCAAGGTTTTTTATAGAGCAGAGTAGTAGGAGCACGTGAGCCTACTGCTGTATTGTCAAATCACCGCTCTGTAGGGAATAATCATGATTACCCCTACGATCCTAGGGCAAAGGTCTAGCAGAATGATTGGTAAAGGTCCGACCAGACCTTCATTTGATGGGCCTTAGGCCATTTTTTCCTTAAGGTCTTGGGCCTAGCATGGGCAGCTTGATGGTTCGGCCGGATGTTTGGTGGTCCGACCGTACCTTTGGTGTTTAGGTCATAGGATAAATCTCTGAGATAGGTAATTTGCCCCCAAGTTTTCAGCTTAGCCCTGAGGACCTAGTATCCTAAAATTCAGTGTTTATAGTTTTTCCCCGCTTTGCCAGAGCTTAGAAGTGATCGAATGAATAAGCGATTGGTAAAGCAAACACATTTAAGGATAGTTATAAAGCACATTGCCCTAGTGATTTAACAACCTCTACTAAGGTGTTGGGAGGTAGCCTGTTTCCCTATTAAGTCTAAGACACTCTATTTATCTAGACCAGGTTTTGGAACACGTTTGTTCCAATTTTATCAGGACTATCCTGAAGAAGTCTAGGACATGCTAGGTCGGTCCAGGCTAAGAACCTAAGACACTGGCATCTTAGGAGACGTCAGGACCGACCCAGAAAAGTCTAAGATACGCTAGCTCGGTCCAGACTTGGAACCTAAGACACTGGCATCTTAGAAGACGTCGGGACAGGCCCGGGAAAGTCTAAGACACGCTAGCTCGGTCCAAACTAGGAACCTAAGACATTGGCATCTTAGGAGATGTCGGGAAATGCCCAAAAAATCTAGGATACTCTAGATCAACTAGACACAGAAATCTAGATCACTGGCAATCTAGATGGATGTCGGGATTTACCTGAAAAATCTAGGATACTCTCGATTGACTAGACACAGAAACCTAGACCACTGGTAGTCTAGATAGACGTCAGGATTTACCTGAAAAATCTAGGATACTTTTGATCAACTAGACATAAAAATCTAGACCACTGGTAGTCTAGATGGACGTCGGGGTTTACCCGAAAAATCTAGAATACTCTCAATCGACTAGACCTGAAAAATCTAGAATACTTTTAATTGACTAGACTCAGAAATCTAGATCATTGGCAATCTAAATGGATGTCGGGATTTGCCTGGAAAATCTAGGATACTCTCGATCAACTAGACATAGAAATCTAGATCACTAGCAATCTAGATGGACGTTGAGGTTTACCCGAAAAATCTTGGATACTCTCGATCGACTAGACACAAAAATCTAGATCACTGGCAATCTAGATGGATGTCGAGGTTTACCCAAAAAATCTAGAATACTCTCGATTGACTAGACACAGAAATCTAAATCATTGGCAATCTAGATGGACGTTGGGATTTTTCCCGGAAAATATAGGATACTCTTGATCGACTAGACATAGAAATCTAGATCATTGGCAATCTAGATGAATGTCGGGATTTACCAAAAAAAAAACCTAGGATACTAGAATCCTATGAAGTTAGTTAGTTTTACCTAAAGCTTATTGAAGGTAGCTCGCTGTGGTCCTAAAATCTCTGAGTGCGAGGAGTGGCTTACTGCTGCTTGAGATCTGCAATTGGTGGAGGTTTGCTATTACCTGGGATATTAACAGCATGGGAGGTGGCTTGCTGTCACCTAAGATACTAATAAATAGGAGGCGGCTTGCTGTCACAAAGGATACTGGAATTAAAGGTGGCCTGCCGTCGAATATCGATGGCGGCCTACTGTCGTTTGAAGTTCTAGAGTTGATGGTAACTTGCTGTCACTGGGATTTTATAGTTAAAAGCGGCTTGCTGTTGCCCGCAGTTCTAGGTCTAGAGAGATGGCTTGTGGTCATAGGAAGTTTATGAGGTGCTGAAGGTGACTTGCATCTTCTGAGTTGATTCTGGGTTTTAAAATTCTATTGGTGATTTGTCATCTTTTGAATGGGTTCTGGGATCATCAAGGATACCCACTACTAGCTGTGATTATTGAAGATGGCTCACTGCCAGCTGGTTTCTAGATTCGTTGTAGGTGACTTGCTGATGCTTGGGTATGGCTCGCTGATGTTTGAGATCTTGGGGTTGAAGACGATTCACCATTACCCGCGATTTTCTAATGGGGGCCTGTCGCTGTCTCGGAGGTGATTCTTCATTGCCTAAAATTTTGATATCTTAAAGGCGGCTTATTATCATCTGGAGTTGTGAATATTTTCAAGGTAGCTATTCGTCACTCAAAATTCTGTAGTTAAGGGCGGCTCGTCATCGCTGGCACTTTCGGATAATCGATGATTGGTTATCATCTGAATTTGTAGAGAATGGCTTGCTGCTGACTGTGTATCTGGGCAAGGGCTGATTTACTATTATCGGGATTTGTTGGAGGTGGCTT
Organism: Bocquillonia castaneifolia; assembly: GCA_948193215.1. NCBI lineage: Eukaryota > Viridiplantae > Streptophyta > Magnoliopsida > Malpighiales > Euphorbiaceae > Bocquillonia > Bocquillonia castaneifolia. Next base: position 6,219 of record CANYLF012029382.1, read on the forward strand.
GCTGCCGATTGTGCTTTTGGATGAAGGGGTGACTTGCTATCACCTAGGGTTCTGTAATCTAGGGCAGCTTGTTGTCGCTAGAAATTCCATAGTTGAAGGTGGCTTATTATTGCCTGTGATTCTAGGATCGAAGGTGGCTTGCTGTCACTTGAGATTTTGGAGTTGATGGTGACATTCTGTTATTTGGAGTCATTCTCTTCCAGAAGATTGTTGTGATATTTTGAGGGTGACCTGCTACCCCTTGAGTGTTTTTGGAATTTTTCTAAGATGACTCGTCACTTTTGAACATGTTGAATGATAAGGAAGACCTTTTATCTTCTTGAAGGTTGTTGGATTAGCTGAAGGTGACTTGTTGCCCCCGGATTCTGGTTCTATAAAGTCAGACTGTCATCTTTTGGATTAACCCTGACTTTGAAGGTGGCTTGCTGTCCCCAAGATTTATTCTTGACCTTCTTTCTAGTTGCAAGAAGATTATGATTTCTCTATAGTATCGGTCTAGCCGATTATCTTCTTTTCTAAGACCAATTGCTCATCAAGTGAGTCATTATTGACCTTGCTTGTCTGATGTTATCATAAGTTGAAAATTAGGAGGCCCTATCTTGCCCTTGAGTTTCAGTGGTTTTGTCCTGCTCTGTCTGGGGATACATTGACCTACACATAGATGGATGGGAGGCACTTCTTGCCCCCGGTGTTCCCATTATTTTGCTCTTTTGACATGTTCTAGAAGTCCATGTCAGCTTGTGACCAGTTACTCCCACATTTGTGTCTGCTCATACATTGGATTTCTGCATTAGGTTGCCTTCCCCTTCCGTCAAGGGTATCTAGGTGGCATGATTCAATCATTGTTGCTTTAGATATCGTGCTTGTTGTAGCAAGTTCTCTGCTTTAGCCTCGTCTAGCTCTTGATTCTCTTGTTCCTTGCTAGGCTTTGGGCTGTTTGAACTGTTGAAATGCAGCATATATGCATGTCGTGCATGGTATGTGATTCTAAATGAGTTTAAGATGCAGTGTGGCATGGGTATGTAGTGTAAATGCCTATTCTAAAGTATGAGAATTAATTGTGCATTAAGAAAAGAGTGTTAGTCAAGCTATGTTGATGTCCAGGTTGCTCTTGGTCAGCAAAGATGGTTGCTCTTGTCTGGTGATTATGATGCCGGAGTCTGAGCTAGATAATGGCTTGGAGTGCCTGAGTTAGTCTAGATAGAAAACTTTGGTTACTTGGATCCTGGACTGGATGAAGTGCCCCCTACATGTTGTATGGCCTGGCCATTTAAAGTTATTAGGTGGAATGGAATGTCCTTTGCCCCCTACCTAGAGGAATTTATCAATGGGTGTATTGTTTTCGGGTTTCGATTTCTGGTTCGAGTTTTTGGTTCAAGTTTGGGCTTCCAGGTTTCCTTTATTTTTCATCACTTTCATTTTTTGCATGAGCTACCTACTGATAGGTTTTCGACTCATTAAGCTTTTATTTTATTTTGGCCTTATCTTTTTGCCTAAGGTGCCTCTTTTTGAGGTTTTCACCCTAGCCGGCGTTGCCTTAATTTTTGCATGAGCCACCCATGGATGGATTTTCAACTCATCAGGCTTTATTTTGTTTTGGCCTTATATTTTTACCTAAGGCGCCTCTTTGTGAGATTTTCACACTAGCAGGCCTTGCCTTAATTTTTGCATGAGCCGCCCACATACGAGTTTTCAACTCATCAGGCTTTATTTTGTTTGTGTTCCAATTGTGCTTGTGTGTGAGGTTTCCTTCATTAGATCAAACTTACCTCTTCATGCTGTAGAATGTGGCAATCAAGTTGGCATGATTGCGAGGCATGTCATTGCCTTTTTGGCGAAGGGATCAGCTATCTTGTTATTGGAGGAATTAGGATGGGCTCCTTCCTTGATCGGAGGTTTGAAGTGCTCATTTGAAAGTTCTAATTCTGCACTGTACCCGTTATATAGATCATCTGGCTTATCCTGTCATCTGTTTAGTATCTCATCTAAAATGCAAATGATATGATAAAATCAAGAGTATCTGACAGTAAATCATTCCTAGCTCATTTAACAATACTACAAAGGAGCGTAGTTCACATGCTGGGCCTAATGTTGTTGTGGCTATTGGTCATGTCTTTCGGATTTCATGTTTATGCATTAATCTGGTTTCTTTCTTTTCAATTTATTCTTCACTTCTTTTGCTCCTTTGCACAAGCTTGATCAGTTTAGGCATATGTTGGCTTTTTATGCAGGGGGCTGTTGTTGGAATTTTTGTGCGAAGTATTGCTGTCAGTGTTTCGGCGCATTTCAAAGGTGTTTGCTAGGATTCTTTGGTGGCCTATTACCAAAAACATAGCATTCAGATTGATAAGATTCTTCATTCATTGACTGTATGGTCTAAGGTCTCATGATTCAGAGTTTATTCTTATGTCTCTGTTGATCACACATTTGTTTGAGTAGCCTCTCATTGCTTCCAATTTTACGCTTTGGTTATGCTTCACAATCACTTAGGTATGCTTTATTTTGAATCTCTATACTTCCTTCTTTTTCATTTTTTTTCTTTCGTTTTCTTTCATCATTCATTTTTTCTTTCTTTTTTTTTTCTTTTTTGTTCTTTTTTGTTCTTTTTTCTCTTTTCTTTTTTTTTTCTTTTTTCTTCGAGTCATAGAGAGATTTTGTCATTTTTGATTCTACTTGTGAAGGAGCATGCTCAGAAATATTTTGGGAGGCCCTAAGTGTTTTGAGGTGAACTCCAAGACTGGCAATCCTTTGATGGTGCTTTTCTTGCCTTACACTTATGGTGCCCTTTACTGATCAAAGCCATTTTTGGGTTGGGTGTGGCATTTTTTGCTTTCCTTTTCTTCTTTTAGTGGTGGTAGTGGTGGTGGGCCCAGCAAGTGTTTCGAATCCCTGTAGCTATGCTAAATGAACTTATCATGATATGAAAGAATGTCAAATATTTCATGAGTGCAAATGCATTTAAGAAAGGAAACTCTATTTAAATAAAAGGAAAGGTAGATTTTCCATTTATATATATACAGGCACATCACAGAGATACAAGGATGGCATATTCTCAGACTAGCGATCCAGTTGCTAAGTCTCCAAACGCTCTGGATCTGGGATTCTTCCTCCGTCGATGAGATCCTGGATGTTATGATGGAGATCTAGGCAATCATCAATAGGATGCCCATCAATCATGTGAAATGTGCAAAAGGTCCCAAGGACATAAAAGCATGAGTCTCGGTTGATAGCACTCGTTGTTGGTTGCGGTTACAGCAGGTCAAGATTCTTCAGGTGTTCAAAGATATCTGAAATAGTAAAGGGGAGTCTGGAGAATCGCCGCGTGGTTGAGGCTACCATTCCCATGTTGATAAGCTTCTTTGGTAGAGTTGTCGAAACCCTTCAAAATAAATACTGATTCACCTAAACTAACTTGTAGGAATAGTGGAACCAGGTCGAATACCAAGAGAGCTATGTAATTAATTTCTCAATGTAGAACGGAAAATAGAAAATAAATGGGGGGTTTTTGAATTTTTGAATTAAAACTAAAATTAAATTAACAAGAAATTAATAAAAAGCAAAAATATTCAAATTAACAAAAATCAATTTTAACAAACTTCCAATCCAATGATGTAAATTCCATCCAATTGCAATTTTGATCATAGGCAAAAATGTAAATTACCCAATCCAAGAACTTAGTCTACTTAATCGGAAAAGCCGCAGAAAACAATTATTCTTCTAATACAAAAGACCCAAACAATCGCTCAAATCAAATCTTACCACTAATTTAACTGGGCATCATCGTTCCATATCAAATTAAATGATAGCATTAAGAATAATGAGAATGACTAAAACAAAATTAATTAATTCAGAAAATTCCAATTCAATCAATCTTGTATCCTTATTTCCCTAGAGCTTATCATGGAAGCTATGTAATTGTGGCCGTCAATATACACACACATGAGCCAACTCTTTGCTACTCAATTCAATCATTCATGATAATTACGGATCACAAACTCATGACTAGCGATAGAAAAATAAATATTGAACTAAGGCATCAATTTAATCAATATAAATAATTCATAGAAAATAAGAACAAGAAAATAAAAATTACTTGGATTGAAGAAATTCTTGTTTAAGCATAAAGCCTCAGAAAATCACAATTGAATTAATTCACCCTTTAATTAGAAATAAAAACACAACCACTCATGGTGGACTAATAAAAATCAAGAGTTATTGTAAAAGAAAACAAAAATAATGCCACCCCTTTACGATAGAAGAAGCACGTCCTTATATAAAGAAGAAAGTCACGTCCCTTGCTTTTTACAAGCAATAATAATATGCGACCAACCTTTTATATTAACCAAGAAAGTCACGTACTTGGCCAAGCAATTCCTCTTATGCGGTCGACATATATATATGTGTGTGTGTGTGTGTGTGAGTTTGACCTTGATAATTCCTTAAATAGAGGATAAAAGCTAAACCTAAATATATTTCCTAAAAAAATATTCTAATATTAATTCTAATCTAATAAGGAAACCTCAAATAAAGGGAAATCCAAACAAATAAAGTCCTAAATAAGATAGGAAATAATATTTCCTTATCCAACAATCCTAAAATAAAGGAAATAATAAAAATAAGTCCAGAATTAATTAATCTCTTCAAAAATCAAAATTCCCCATCTCCAGTGCAGGAAGACTGCAACATACAAGGCTTGACCACGACCAGTTCAAGGTAGTCTTCTTGTTCAATTCCAACAATTCCTCCATAAAAGCCTTGATTTTCACCAAGGAAGCTAAAAACATGCTTGTAATATCATTTTCACCATTTAATCAACATTCCACCTCCTAAATAAAAACAAACACAATTTCCACAAATAAGCTCAAAATCCAACCAAACATGAGGGAATTAAACCCAATAAAACATATATAATTACAACCTATCAAATTCCCCCACACCTAAACCATGCTTGTCCTCAAGCATACCTCAAATCAATATACCAACTCTCCTCTTTACTTCCTCTCATCCAACTCAATATCCAAAAATACCAATAAAGTTAAACACACATCAATAAGTCGAATCATAGTGACAATCAAGAGAATAAGCAATCATAGGATAGAATTTGTAACAAAAACACAAGCATCTCATCAACTCATCAAAATAAAATACACAAGACTTAACACCCTCACATGGTTTCGCTCAATGCTCTCAAAGTGTTTAGGGTGCGTGTTTACTCTCAAAATCAAAACATAACATGTTATTACCATAGGCTTGCAAATGAATCAAATCTCCACCACTAGAAAATGAATATGATGCAAAAATCAAAGGGACTTAACAAGGGTTAAAATGGGGCTTAAGTAAGGGTGTGGTAAAAGGAAAAATTAAGGGTTTAACAATCAAGACAAAAAGCTAATTACTTGCA
>CANYLF012029682.1:0-15698 GCA_948193215.1 Bocquillonia castaneifolia
CTATATATAATTCTAAAATATTTTCAATTGTAATTGGAGTTTTTAGATGATTTATATACTTTGAAGTTTGAAGTACTTTATCGTTTCTATTTTTTTTTTATTTGATGAATGTTTCATGACATGACAATTATAAATTCGTATTTGTAAAGTTTTTATTTTCATTATTATTGCTAGTTTTACAAATAAATTTGCTAACAAAATTCTAGAAAATTTAAATGGGTAATAGATAACCCCATGGGGATGGTGATTACCACGGGTATGGGTATGGGGACAATTTTATCCCCATAAATGAAACGGGGATGGGAATGGGGATTCCCCAAAAAGATGGGGATGAGGATGGGGATGGGAAAGCATTACCCATCCCCAACCCGCCCCATTGTCATCCCTACATATGAAGATGATTTTCAGCAAGATGAATGTCTCAAAAGATCATTGACAAACTCAAAAAAAAAAAAAAAATCAATTGATCATTATTAATTTTTAAAAAAAGTTGAATGGATAAAAGAGAGCAATTTATTATTTTATCTTGGTAAAAAAAACAGCACTTTATTATGGTCTTGTATTAATTGAGTAATTGCCTTTCTAGATGGTTATGAATAGATGCAACTAATTTATAGACAACTTTGTACTCACCTAACATAATAGAGTAGTCACCTATGAAGCACCGACACTTCACTCAGAAAGGTATGCAGTGTTCGATATTTTTCACACACGTGTAATTATTTGACACTTGCCTGACACATGCATTAAATTATGTCGAACAAAAAAATAAATAAATAAAAGTTAGACACGTGTATCTGACACATATTTTATGCGTGTCAGGAATATAAACAAATTTTAATTTTATTAAAAAAACTTTTTAAACTAAAAATAAAAGAAAAGTTATAATAGAAGAGAGTAAACAATAAAATTTTAAGAATAACTTATGTAAAACTTTAAAAACTAACCATTAGTTCTTTTTCAATAATTTGTATTTTTCTACTCTTTATAGTCTGTTGTTTTTATTATTGGACATTTGTATTTTCTTCTTCTTAAACTATATTAAGCACTTCGATTATTTAAAAAGTTAGATGATAAAATTTTACTTTTAATTAATTTTAAATGTTTTGTTATTTTTAATGCCATATTTTTTTAATTGTCGTTTTATTAATTTAATGCATATGATAATTTATTATGTTGTTTTTATTAATTTTGTTAGTAAACATATGAAAATTAAGTATATATTTTAAATTTTTATATAATATATGTAAACGTGTCCTTCACATATCGTGTCTATATTTTTTGAAAATTTACGTATCCCGTGTCGGTATCGTCTCGTGTCCATGTCACCGTATCTGTATCCATGCATCATAGGTAGCGGCCCTACATAGCCTCTAAATTTTAAATTTGGAAGTCCCAAATCGATTACAAGTGTCTTAATTATTAGGCTAAGCATGTAGTTCCTAATTAACTATATTCTTATAAAAGATAAATCTTGGTAATTTATATCACTGTTTTTAAAACATGATCAAACCGGCTAATCCAACCAATTAAATCAAGAATCAGTTAGTAATTCGATTGGATTCATATATTAAAACGAAATAGTTTAAAAACCCGTTAAAATCAGAGAAATCTAAATAGACTCAATGAAAATAAAAATATGGAAGAAGAGATGTAACTCTATTAACATTTCAAACACTAAAATTTTAATTTATAAAGCAACATCTCATAATAATTTATTTTTTTTATTAGTTAGAATTTATGTCACTATTATTTTTAAACGATACTATATTTTATGATATTATTTATGTGTTTTAGTTTGAAATAAATAAATTATAAGATTATTTTGTAAGTCACTAATAAATGTATTAGGTTGATAAATTAAATTTACCTTTTATTACTAAACCAATAATTAAACTAGTTAGGTAGATTGAATTCGTTTTAAAAACACTTATCATTATCTATCTGATAGTAGGATATAGCATATAGGCTGAATTTACTCATTGCGAATGTACACAACTTAACTTTCAAAAAGTTTGATTTTGATTACAAATTTTCAAAACACTTAGGACTTTTTTTTTTTTTTGAAAAAACATCAAGCGTTTGAACATTTGTAATCAAAGTCAAATATTTTGATTAGCCACTAATCAAAAGAAAATATTTAAGTAAAAAAAAAAGGATAATGACATATTTTGTGTATGAACTTTTTAAAATTTTACAATTTGGTTTTTGAAATTTTTTTATTACAATTGAGTGTTGCAACCTGTAAAATAATTACAACATAGTGTTTTTTATAGGTTACCAACAAGTTGCTTAGAATATATAAGTTTTATAATTTTTCTATTAAACTCATATACTTTAAATTTGTTTGGTTTAGTCCTTTTATAATTATTTTATTTTATTAAACCCTCAAACAATTATAATATTTTATTCCATTATTAACTTTTTTTTGTTGTTAACGGTCCAACTAATAAAAATAATAAATTTTATTTTGGTCCTCAAAACTTATTTTTACTCTACAAATCCATCAAAAAATTATTTTTTTTGAAATTGAATAATTTTTCTTGAATATATTTATATTATTCAAAATAAATAAAGCATGAAAATAAATATAGTTTTCTACACAATTAATTTTAATGCAAATTAAAATTTAGTGCAACTATATATTATATAAGATAGAAATTGATAATATGAAATTTTTTTCTTAAAAAATGGTTGTGATAAATTTTTCAAACGATTTTTCATAATATATAATAATCAAATTTAATAATTTTATTTTATATTTTTAAAATTTAAATATAACAAAAATATAATATTTTAATCACCTTTAAATTTCAATGTTATATTATATAATTTAACATCTTAATTTCTATTTTTTTTCTAGTTAAAAAATTGCCCTCATGAACTAAAATTTAATATATTAAAAAATAAAGCTACTAAAAATATTAATTAACTACTTTTTTAGTTGTTAAAATTTAAATGCAAAAAAAAACAATTAAAATTAAAGCAAGTAAATATTATTAATTATTTATTATTGTGGGTTTTTAGAAAAAAATTAAAGTATGACAAAAAAATTGTATAAAATTTTTTTATGGATAAATTTGAGATAAAGATAAGTTATAAGCATCAAACTGAAATTTTATTTTAGTAATAACCTGTTGAGAACCTTTTTCGTAATTATTTTCCAAGTTGCAACACTCAATTGTAATTAAAAACAATTCAAACACCTAATTGTAAAATTTTAAAAAGTTCACACATCAAATATGTCATTATCCCATGTATAAACCAGGTTGGAATCCATCTTGTATAAAACCAATTAACTTGTGCTAGGATCTAATCTACACCACCTATATATCACGTGGACTCTTATTACTTTTTCGATGTGTAATTATATTCTTCAACATTTCCCTCAAATGCAACCAAGCCTGGAGTAGTGGTTTCTTGCCAAACACGAACCTACACAGGATCCGTCACAAACTTGCCTAGGCTTACACCTAAGTTGATAACGAGTCTAGACTCCACTGTTAGCCCAACTAAGTCTTAAAACACAAACCCAGGATCATCTGATTTGATACCATGCAGAAATCCATCTACTTTAACTAACGTCCTCTTCACATTCACCATCTCTTTTTAAGGACACAACCAAGATACCTAAAATGGATACTATGAGGCACCTCTACATTATCTAAGGTAGCTTTACCCATCGCTGCTTCTATCCTCACCAAATTTACAATGCATGTACTACTTTTGTGTGTGTGTTGGATGCATGTTCTTTGTTTTAATTCTATTTAACCTGAAATTATTTATTTCTAAAATTTTTCATCAAATTTCTAGCTCAATATTTACTCCTACAATCTCATCTATTGGGCACAATGTCATTGCAAACATCATGCACAAAGGAAAGACATCTTAAATATGCTTGGTTAACTCACTCAAAACTAGAGAGAGACAAGCTTAATGTAGAATGTAGATCCTCAGTGTGATAAAATTTTAATGGAACAAAAACTACCTCGTATCTCCTCCCATCTTGCAAATTACCCCTAGAAATTAAAAAATAAGCTTTTTTTATCCTAACAGTTTAAAATAGCATGTAGTGATTACAAAGGATGGATACGCTGAGCAGATTATAGGCAAAAAAGCATTTAATGAGGCAAAATAAATTCTCAGGGCTCTCAATATGTTTATTACAAGAAGCAGAGGATGATTTCAAGTGCTTTGGCAATAGCATATAGACTAGAGAATCTATTTGCTTTACTCTCTCTAAATTCAAACCTGACCTAAGCAATACAGAATTACACCTCCCTCAATCTTTTAGTTGTTTTCCAACCAGATCTCATAATATATTGCTACTGTGTTTCACTAACAAATGCACACTATTCTCTCTCGCTAGTTGTGCATCATCTAATTCACTCACTTCTCCACGTCCATGACAACTATCTTATTCACTAAGGTTCTCAAAGGATGCATATGGAGGCACAAATATGAGAATCATGACCTGGGCCTTTGGAATGTGAAAACAGGGAAATAAAATTTCCTCAACTATGAGCAAGTGAAGAAATAAGAAATGTCGATATGAATTTTTGAAGAAATATGACATGGATTTAACAAACAATTCTTCCATGTTCCTATTTCGAATATTTTTTAGAAAAATATTTGAGGCTCCAAGATTATTAACAACAAGGTTGAGTCAAAAAAAATTAAAAGCCAAAGTTTGTTTGCAATATTATCTAACTAGAGATGTTATCTGATGAAAATAAAGATAAGATTTGTTACAGCATACCATGCACCAAGGCTGAGCCAGTGTCAGTAGCTATCTCAAACTGCAGCTTTTTGTACCGCTGATTGTTTTTCTTAGCAGTGAGATTTGGATGAGTAAATGTAAAGACCTATACAGGGAAAAGTTGCATGAGAATATAAAGCTAATAGATCCAGATTTTGGGTGCTCAAGATTGATGATGGGAAATAAAGATTCAAGGTATGATCATCTAAGATTTCCCCAACAAATAGCTTAAATCAACTTCATATTTAAGGCCTAGCATGCCACACAAGCAATAATTAACTAATTTGACAAGCCACAGGTCTATCATTGTTAGCAATAATTAACTAATTTGACAAGCCACAGGTCTATCATTGTTCCATAGGTACTTTAACAAACTGGTAGCTTACAGGTTGAGGAGGAGAAAGCCTTGCCACATTATGTAGTTTGACAACATATGCAGTCTCAAAGTGCACAAGATCTTTGTGTGACTTAACCTGAAACATGACCACAACCCATCAAATGATCTGCTTCAAGAAGAAAAGGAGAAGGCCAAAGGTCAAATACAAGATACATACATCATTATACAGTTTTGATGCTGTCACAGGCTGGATGAAACTTGTATACCTGAAAAAGAAGCATTACATTTCAAACTCAGTTAACTTTACAAAGAGATCTCCCAAGTGCCACTTTGGTTTTAACTTCAAACACCAATATATCAAATTTCAGAGAATAGATATTAAAATGATTGCTAGGATATCAGGTAATTACTAGCTTTGACACAAGATAAAATCTCACAAAGAAAATTATCTAGTTACTTCTAGAACTATTGTTCTATTGATGCAGACAAGTAAAAAAAATTCAAAGAAACAAGAATACTGTTCTAGGATTTACAATTCCCACGCTCAAAAGGGTTTTTCTGTAATCTTAAGAAAAGCTGAAATAGTAGTTTAGATATGTTTGTCTATAATTTTATTTTTAAGTCTTATTTAGGAGTGTGTATTATTTAGTTTTTCTAATTAGAATCGAATTAGTATTTTCCTAGCTTAGGATTCCTAATACAAACAGAGGGATCTATTAGTTAAGAGCACCAAACTACAGGGACCTAAAAATTTGGCTCAAACTCGAGTAAGTCCAAGCTCATTAAACTGTGCAACCTCAGACATTTAGGACCAAGCTCAAGTTTGAGCTCCTCAAAACTTAACTCAGCATGGGCTTGTTCACACCCCTAGTCCTTGTAAGAAAAATTTCAATATAGGAGTTTATATTCTGAAAAAAAATATTCAATTTTAATTCAAATTCTCTAAGTAAAATTGGGGGAAGTAAAAAAGGGGAGAGAGAACTTTAACTGCCAAAGACACTTTTTCAACCAACTTGGTGGAGGATTAAGAGCTTGAAACTTCATTTCTCAGAGTCCGTATTTCCTTTCAAATCAAGTAAGAAAGCAACATGAAGCACGCTCATAATGTCCTAAGGTGTTTCAGGTACACTTGACAGAAATCACTAACCTCTAGAATCGAAGGGCAATAATGGAAAAGATGGAAAATATTATGCTTTTGAGGATGACTTGCAAGAAGTCTCATTATTCTGATACGCGCATATGGTTACACATATTACTAAATGCTAGTCCTACACATACTGGTACGTCCTCCAAAAGGTAACACCTTCACCATAGGGATAAAAGACCGATTTCAAATTAGTCAGAGAGGAAAGAAGAATATACATACGATGATGGTATTGAGATTCCATCTTGCTTCAAAAACCTTTGGGCACCATCAAGGCACTCAGGTGACAACTCATTGTCACCAAATGAACCAAGCAATTCACTAACCTAAAGACCAATAAAACAAAAACAAATAATGAGCAGGTGGTTACAGATTAGAAGTACATCAAACTAGCTAACCAAAATAATTGTTCACATACCAAAATATCAGCTTTCTCAGGAGCATCCCAGTACCGCATATCACAAGAAATTATAGTAACAACGCCTTCCCATCCCTCCAGCTTAACCAAACTCTGTCCAAACAAATTCCATTACACATCTGAGCTCCATGAAAGTTTAACAATGAAAATAACTGATTAAAAAAAGCATAATTAGAGTTCAGAACTGCCAGGTGAAAAACAGATCATTTCTTAAGGAAGTTTTCAAAATGGAAACAAAGTGCATCTCGGTTGATTTTCTAACTTTTTTCTGTACACCATTGTGCAAACACACATTTTTATGATACTAGCAACCTGAAATGCAATACTCACATGAAGCGTAACCACCGCATTTGGATTTTTCTCCACCGCATACACTTTTATCTTACGTCCTGTTTCTTCAGCTGCCTATTGACAACAAGCATGAAGAGTGCGGAATGGAAAAATCATTAGTTGTAAAAATGAAGTCAATAGTAAGGAACCTGTAATGATGCCCTAACAAGAGGTCCACGTCCTGCTCCTACTACCATCAGTACCTTGCCACAATTAAGTATAGAAACATAGTGAACTTAACATTTTCAGCACATCATGTTTAAGGAAAGGTGAAATAATAGAAACTTGATATAAACAAAAGCAGCTTTAGGGGAGAAAAAAAACTGGAAAGGACTATGAGTAGGTAGTTTACAGTGGCAATGCTTTCTTCATCTGGGACCCTATCCACCAAAGCTTTACTGATTGCCCTTTGGTACTGGAGTGGAAAAATATAAGAGCTCGATTACTATTCCAAAACACAACCTTCATAAAAAATAGAAAAACAGAAGCAGAGAGGGAAAGAAAAATTCGCCTCCATAAATTACAATCAATTCATGTGAATGGAAGGATACATATGTAACCATGGTCAAAGATTCGTTAAAGGTGAATTTTCATAGATAACACAGCATAAGCATACATGCAAGTTGAGTTTTCATATATTCATACTTGGTTCAGTATCCACAAAAGCCTAGCTCAAACTTGGCACACTTTCCAGTGCTCAGTTCATTAATTCTATTCTTCACTTTGGCACACCTAGAGAAGCTCAGCTCTATTCTGAATGAAACAGCCGAACTTTTATATTGAAATAATTTTACTTTCAAGCTTAAAGGCTTCTCAATCCTCTGAGAACAGATGAAAAACGATAATTGAATTGAGGGGGAAGACTTCTATATCTGCTTCTTTCCTTGTGGGAAAACAATGCTATTATACTCCACTATATGACCCTAATGACCCATTCCATTCACATCACCTACCAACAAAAAAATCTCACAGCACTAAAATAAAACAAATCCAACCACATACATTACTGAACTGTTAGGTTTTAGTACTCCCTCCATCCCAAAATAATAGGCCTGTAGTTGAAATAGCGCGTATTAAAAATTGACAGTTTTTATAATTGGAAGATGATAAATTTACAACAATACCCCTATAACATGGAGGATAATTAATGCTATTACTTGATTTGGTTAGTAACTATAGTATAATAAATAACGATGAAGTAGAAAACTTGAGAGCCAAAATATAGTGTAATAAATGAAACAAGCCTATATTATGAGACAAGGAAAAATGGCAAACAAGTCTATTTTTTAGGGACAGAGGGAGTATATGATTTATGGACAAGTTAATTTGATGAACTTTTAATCATAACATTGAAGAGCAAGGGAATGTGAAGAATTAATTGAAAAACAAGCCAGATTTAAGCAAGTACACAAATTTAAATCAACTAAAAACATTTCCATTTATGGAAGTAATTGACCTGAGCTCTCCAATATTTTTCATTTGATTTTGGTCATTTAATATTCAAAAAAAATTACCAAACCTGTTCATGAGTTACTTTTAAACCACTCTAGTTTTACATGCACACTTGCATCTTGACGTGAATGAAACCAAAAAATAGATGCATGTTATTTAACATTAACTGACTATTCTTATGCAAGTGTGTCTTTAATAATCCATACCTGGATGTATTTCACAGCGTCTTTCTCAAATGTCTCATATGTTTGGGCCTCTAGATTATCCATGAGCGGCTGAATCAGAAAAACAGTAAAATTGATGATTGGCGACTTAACAACAATAAGGGTTTATCAGAAATTTTAAAAAAAATTGCAAAATTTCATCTCCACCAGATATTTATGTTGACAGAAAAACCTTAAAAAAAACCCTTATTCAAGAGGTCTTGTAAAAGTGAAAGCCATGGAACTTACTTGCAATGGAGACTGCAGAAAATCCCTGTATCCAAGCTGGCATAAGAGATTAAAAGAATTGAAAGGGAGGAAATAGGCCAAAAAAAAAAGGAACAAAGAGCCGGTTCTGCATATTTGAGTGAGTGTGAAAAAGAAGAGCTACCTCAAATCGTTCTTGCTCTGGAAGGGGATCCATCCTTTGGAAGAGGTAACCAACGTAGTCCAAATATGGCCTCAGAGGATGCTTCTGAATAGCTACAAACACAACAACAAACTAAGTCCAGGCAAGACAAGAATATAAAACATGGATGTAGTAGTGCATGTGAAGATGCAATGCAACATCAGAATTATAATTAAACACAGGTATGAGCTTTATCAACAAACAGCAATGCTACCAGGAACGCACTTCCAATGTTATTGTCGAAATCATTAGCAGCTATCTCTGAGCTTGGTCTTGGGGTTGTATGTACAGACCTTCCAGAGATAACAATCTGAAAAGATATTTCAAAGCACCTAGATTAGTGAATTTGCATTGCCACAACTAACAATTAGATCAGAAACAAGATCTAAACAATCACTAGTAACACACATAGAGAATCAAACATAAAATTCAAATGTATTGGAAACAGAGCCTCCCAACTCCCAAACACAAAATGTAGCACAGAACTTCCCAAACACAAAATGCCCTTTTGTCTCTACAAAATTAATGTATACATACATTAAAAAAGCCCTACACTGAGTCAACTTTTAATACGAGTTACAAACTCTGGGATACACAGCCAGTCGTGCAATGGGCACAAGAAAATACTGGAACTTTCACATGCATAGTTAAATTAATAAAAGACAGGAAATCACGTACCTGTATCGAATGATTAAAGAACTCAGTAATGAGCTTCTGATGGCGCTTTGAAAGACATGGATAGCCTCGTGCATTTGTTAGAAAAGCCTGGAAAATTTATAGTGGGTTCAGTTAAACCAGGTAAACAATAGAAACAACATGTGATTAATTTATTCCATTAAGAAACATCAACTGAAACCCATAATAAATTTACATCAGTAGTTAATATGGCTGCTCTAACAGATTCTCCAAACCAACGGCCAAGTGAGTTCGTTGAAGGTAAAGAACTCCTAAACAACAAGAAAATGTTATTAAAATCTAAAGCACAAGTATTATCTGATTGAACATAAAAACATTTTGAATTAGAGTTCTGCTCACAAAACATCAAGTGCAACGGCTAGCTGACTGTGATGTTCACAAAGCATGCGAAACAAATTCCATTGTTCCCAGGAATCATTCTGCACCCAAAAAAAAAAGTGAGGAAAAAAGGCATACAGAATAAAAAAAATATATCCAATTCAATTTCCATACATCATAATCCCCACAGGCTGTGTATTTAATAAAAAATTAGGTAGAAATATCCAACTAACTATAATTTGAGGATTTTACAGCCCAAAGCTACTCATTCTAAAGAGAATCAGTTTCCTGCTAAGGTGTAATCTTCTCCACTAGTATATCACTCTATTTCATTTGTATTTTCCCAAGTCCAAGACCTGCCAGCAGACTCTAAACCTGTTTCTTAGGATTACAAAAGCATATGAAATGATTAAGAAAGCAGCTAGAGCTACTAAGCCAAGAAAGAAGACTTGAGCTGAATAAGCTGGTTGAATAGTCACAAGCAGTTTAAGAGATTTTAGTATTCTATTCTCTTTTTATAAGTTGTAAGTTGTAACTGATTATGCAAGTGAGTCAGGCGCTGAGCTTGCAAGAAATTATAGCGTTGACTCGAGAGACTTGTCCAATTGAGATACATAACACATTGTCAATTCATTCTATCCTCACATATATTTAATAAAGATCCTTATTATCTCTTATTTTCCTTCTCTCCCCCCCACCTTACTATCTCTCTCTTTTTCTTGATCTTATCTTTATTCCCGATCTTCTTTCTCTCTTTCAATTTATGTTAGTTTCTCAAGAAACAAACACAAAATTCCCAATCCTTAACATAGTTTTCGCTCGCAAATATGAACCTAATCTTGGAATCCAATTACAAACACACTTAGGCTATGCAAGTCTAGTCTCCTTTGTTAAATTAAACTCCAAATCTTCAAACTCGAGCCTCGAATTGCCCGGACGACATCTTCAGCTCTAATACCATGAAATTACAGACCTTCTTTTCTGGAACTGAATAAGTAGGCTTTATAATTTGGGAATTACTATATTCCTCCCATAGCTATATGAACAATCTAGCTTTTAATTAATAACTCTACATATGGCAACAACAAAGTCCATAACAAAAGAGATCTTTCATTGAATACATATATGATATGATGTCAATAATTCCATTTTATGAGGAGAGAAACCTATATTTCATCCACAAATGAAATTAGCATTCTGTTTGGACTTGTTAACTATACTTTTCTTACTGAAATTAGGACTGCTCACCAAATTAGTAGAGTTTACATTTTTAGAATCCTCTTCAACCTTTATCAGTGGAATCCTAAGCCACAACTGTAACAATGAGGCAGTAAGAATAAAAAAATGATGAGGAAAATCAAATTAAACTGATGAGAGAGAGAGAGAGAGAGAGAGAGATGAATAAACATTTGGATTAGGAAATGCACCTGCATATTGTTCAAACCCTGTAAAATTTGATTTACACACCTTGCATAATTAGCAAGAGATACACCCTTAGGACAAGGAAGAAGGCATGCCTGTGGAAGAAAATTAAAAATTTTAACAGCATCAACTCATTAAACAGCTTTCTTGCAGGAACCATATCACATTGCATGAGAAAATATCATCATATTGCAACACATTGTAATCACAAAGATGGGTCATGTCTCCGTCTGCACATTCAGTGAGTAAAAATAGGGAGCAAAATAGATATCATGTAGACTTGTACACTCTATTGTTTCATTATTTTATTTTCTTCCACGGAGTGACTTATGATAAATCTCAATCAAATTAATTAAAAACCTCTTCTAAATGATATTTGTGGATGATCCCAACTTGGAACAGACAGGGTAAATTACAAATTCACTTGATTTATAAGATAAAACCTTAAACATAAATCCTTGAAGGCACACCTAATTTACACATTAATAATTTTTCACCACATTAATGTATATATTGTAAACATTCCTTTTTTCAAAAATATGAACCAGATCTTATTTAGATTTTTTCTTGAAATTGATGTAGAATTATATCACATCTTAACTACATAGTGAGATGGTTCAGTGTACTGTTTTATTGCTAGATAAAAATTATTAAGAATCATTATTGCTTTAAGTGTTATATTTAGCAAAATAGGCTCTAAAGTTTTTATATGATGTGTGTTGTATAGTGATCTTCATTTATCAAAAAAAAATCTTTGAATGTGTGTAAAATTACATAATGTAACACATTGAATAATGCACAATCTAATTGAAAATGATAAATAAACTTATAAACCTAGTTAAAAGGACATGGACCTAGCAAAAGAAAGATATTTACATGATCCATAAAATATAGTTATTTCTATACATTAATAAACTATATATTTGTTATGTGAATACTCGATTAATAATTATTCTTAATTTTGAAGCCTATTAATTTATAGATGTTATATCGTGCTCTGCATGTTAACTCATTAACCTTATTAAAACACAGTATTACTTTACCCCGTTCTGCAAACATGAAACAGTAAATGTGCAGGGTGCTTTAACTAAATGCACAATAGTTTGAAATCATTACAATTGCAGTACCTGTAATGAAAGATGATTAGCCCATGCAATTTCTTGCTTCAAAGTAGTTTCAGAGTCCCTTCGAATGGTTTCATCTTCTGAATCCAAGTCAATCCATGAACTAATTTTTCCTGGAAAAGACCAATAAAAAGTGATAATTACGTTTTCCAACGTATTTGCATTGTTAAAAAGTTGAATGCAAGCAAGAAAATTTTACATAACTAAATAATTAAGAGGAAGGAAATAAAGGGATAAAAAATGAGAATGAACTGTTCAGCTTATGAACCATTGCCAAAAAATTCAATTGTCATGCATCATAATTAATTGAAAAAATGTGATATATATAAATTGTTGGGTTAAACACTTTAAACATATTCAGTGTAACAATAAGATCCTATATACAAGTATAAAGAGAAGATACATGACGTTGCTGGACATTCATTAATCTAACTCGGGCATCCCACAAGAAAGGCTCATTTAATGACAACCCTTGACGTTTGAGATACAAACTACTAGATAAACAAATTAAATGGTATTGAGCATGATACTGACAAATGCTGTAGTAGCAAATGCGAATTACATGCCTATGTCCAGTAATGGTGGTATAATATATTTAAGAGGGACAAGAGAAGACTAAAAGATGAATGATAATAGCCAATGTGTTAATAAGAGTTCATACCCACGACATGATTGCTCCAATGAGAGGGGCTCAAAACTAAGTCTGACCCAGAAAATGGTAGAACTGGCTGTCCACCATCATTTTTTTCCATCAGGCTTGGTCTGTAGGTTGGATTCATCTGTGTTGTGAAGTTATAAATAGACATCAGTTTCAATATGAAAGGATTTATGTGTGTAGCCTGCACAAATCTTCATATTGCAGAAAGCCGAATGAAACAATGTTTTTCCAGGACATGATTAAAAGAATGCAATTATGCAAAGATGCATGCACCCAAAAAAAAAAAAGCAGAGAACACCAATGTAGTAATACTGGATGTTGATAAGCAATAACATTGAGGCACAAAAAGAAAACCAGAAACTACAGATTGCACTAAACAGAAGCTATGGCACAATTAGCAGTGTGAATAGGTATTTGGCAGCCTATGAGCAAAAAGACGGTTGTTCAACACCCTGAAAGGTCACCAAAGATAATATCCACACAAATACTAACAAAACTAACCACCAGAGTTGAAACATAACTAACGATTCTATAAACAAAAGATAGAGAGACTGAAAGGCCAGAGTCATGTGAATGAATAAGAAATACAGCGGGAAAAAACAAAAACAGTTGTATATTGTATTAAGAAAGGTCATTTTATAGAACAGATAGCTATCTAAAATAAGAAGTAGGAACATAAAAGGCCAAGATCAAGAGAGATTCACAAGTGAAGTGAAGAAATGGAGGAGTCACTGTCACTGAGAGAATGTAGAAAAAATAAAAATAAATAAAAATTAAGTGCAAGGAATAAAATGATAATAATTTAATAAAACGAACCAAAGGAGTAAGGACGAAATCAAAACCGCCAGAGGAAAGATTGAAAGAGAGTAGCTGAGGCATGTCATCCTTAAACTCTGTTTCTACTCCACAGTATCGAGATTCGCTCTTCTCCCATCCTGTCTTTTCCCCTAGAGGCATTTTCCTTGCTTCTTCTTCTACTGCTATTTTTATTATGGGTTTTTCCTATTCATTTCTCTGTTCTATTTATATTTATAATAACAGAGACAACAATGTATAAACCAGTAACGGGACGGGGTTTTTCTAGGGTTTTTGGTCGACGTCTTCGGCTCGGTAGCTGGCTAATTAGTACGAGAAAAAAGAACAAGACTGGTGCCTGAACTTTTTTAATTAGTCGTTTGAGTGCTTTAACATTTAATTTATTCAATTGAGTGTCTAAAATATTTAAAGTGTATTTAAAATTTGATACAAGGTATAGATAAAAGAATACTGGTTAAAATTATTGAGATGGTTTTCAAATAATATATAAGTGTATTGCGTATTATTATTCTGATTAGTAAATGGGTTAGGAGGTTTTTTAAAATTTTGGAGAATTAATTATTTATATCAATTGATTATGTAATCATTAAACTGGTTAGATGTTTTTTGGGATGTAATTTAATTTGAGAATATTTTATTATTTAGATAAATAATTATTTTGTGGATTTGTGTTAGTGTATTACTAGGCTTTTGTCCCGCGCTTTGCACGATAATTTTATTTTTATTTTTATTTTTTATCTATTTATTAAATAATATATTACTATCTAAATATAAATAAAAAAGAATGTTTGATTGAGATTTAAATTTTACTTATTCAAATAAAAATTAATTTTCTAAAATATGTATATTCAATGACATTATTTCCATATAAGTGCTACACCAAAAACCATCTTAATAAAAAGAAAATTATCAATATAACATGAAGGACTATGAATTAACTATATGATTATAAAATGATTATTAAAAATAAAGATAAAGTTCTTGAATTGAAATACATGATTAAATCAATAAATAGTAATAATATATAATAAAAATGTTAAAAATTAATAGTGAACACATTAATTGGATAACCTTAAAATTTTCAAATTTTAAACTTTTTAAAAGAGAAGTCAATTAAGAAAGACCAACAATCCATTGCTACCAACAGCAATTGGCTTAACTGGTCAAAGACCTTGGGGGGCTGCGACAGGTCATGGGTTCAAGTAGCGCCTGCGCTGCTTGGATGCTATGAGGGATGTTGGTACACGGGGTTGATGGGCCTCCTTGTGGGGCATTGAAACTGGACACTAGGACCCGTGGCAGTGAATGACACTGGGACCCGTGGTAGTGAATTAGTCTGGTCAACCGTTACACAGGGACTGTGATACCACTGTTGGCAACACCTATAAAAAAAATTAAAAAAAATAATCCATTGTTATATAAAATCATAACTAAGAAGATAAAATAAAAGTTCAATTATATTGAATCGAAGAAATGAAGAGAAATGGTGAAAAATTTTCAGAATTTGTCATTACAATATGTTCTACTAACTCCCTTTTATAGATAAAAAACGATAAGTATGATTTGAAATTTTAAAGGAAAAATTATAATTATTGTAAAAAACTAAAAGAAA